>QLOI01000508.1:0-50197 GCA_003313605.1 Tuber umbilicatum | reverse complement strand
TTTTTTTTATCATATGTTTATTGATTCTGGCCCAAAAACGTACATGCAGCTCGCGCTAGGGCATACAAAAAGCCTTAATTCCAACGCAGTAACAAATAAAATAACAAAACTTCAAATAACGCAACCAATCCTTCGATATGGGAAATCAAAATCCCTAGCATCGCCCACGATGACTAACATAAAAAGTAAAGTAACCTCAAACCAAAACAACAGCCCAGTCCAAGGAGAGTCATAAGTAACGAAACCCATCATCATAATCGCCACCCACAGCCGACGCCATGGGCATCCAATAACAATAATAGCAAGCAAGTAAAGGCACGCTCGAAAAGTAAAACCCCCAAGGCCTCAGGGAGAGGAGGCAGGGGAGGACGACAAGGGCACCGGCGAGCCAAGTGGAGGCGGCGCAGGTGGGGAGGCAGAGATCATGGGGGGCATGCTGGGTGGGAAGCCAGTGGCCGTGGTGGAAATGTATCGGGCCAAGTCGATAATAAGGGGGGCCGAAGACCAAACAGGGGCATCAGGCTCCAGACTGGAGATACCCCGAAGGTGGGATGCTCTTTCCTGAGCCTTAGCCGGGCAGTGAAGGATAGCGTAAGCGAAAGTCTCCTCTGTTTCCTTGCAGAAGGGGCACAGGGTTGAGGCGTCACGGTTGGACCAAGAGGTGTGAGCAGCCAGGTAGCTCTTGCCGGCCCTCATCTGATGAAGACGGCCAGCTGAGAATTTAGGCAAACCCATGAAGGCATGAGGAGCGAAGGAAGGAGGGAACTTATAGGAGGGGGGGGGCGGCAGGGCAGCCCAGGAGGCGAAGGTGGAAGCGACAACCTTGGACTTAAGGGAGCCATACGATGGGGCACCTGCCGGATCGTACGGGCGGGGGAGTAGTAGGTGAGGGGAGGCCAGGAGGAGTCTGTCGGGCAGGAGTTCTTTAATCAAGAAGGCAATGGCGTCAAGGGGGAGGTGGCGACGGAAAGGAGAGGGAGCAGTGGACCAGAGGCGGGGACGGTAGGAACCACGCAGAGGGGCCAGGAGGTGACGGTGTGAGGGGGCGCGCCAGGGGTCCCAGGTGGGGACACGCGGATCGAGGCGGGCAGACGCAGGGTTGACATGGGGAGGAGAGCAGAGTAGGCGGAGGGCAGCCAGCTTTCTCTTGTGCTGTAGTGCCAGGGAGATTGGGGGGAGGCTGGCCTCTCGATAGAGGATGGCAGGGGCGGTAGCCCTGAAACAGTTAGTGATCCATTGAAGGATCTCGTGCCAGAAGGAGTTAAGTTTGCGGAGGATAGTGGCGTTGGGGATAAGGAGATCAGCGCCGTAGGTGAGGACAGGGAAGAGAAGTCTAACAGCAAGCTTTCAACAACACCAGGGAGAAAGACCTTTCCCAGGAATAGACTGTAGCATGCATGTACATTCCTGCCTTCAGGGCAACAAGAATCTCTTCGTATTCTGCATTATCACAAAACATGAATCCTGATACCATCTCCTTTCTCTGTAGCTCCATGTTTTCCGACTTGTCCTCATGGATTTTGGTTTCCAACCAATTCATCCTACCCAATACTGGAGTATGCATTCCAGACTTTGTATAATCAATCACATCTGCCACATAGTAGCATGAACAAGGTGCATGGTGTGAGCATTGTTGGATAGTTGACTTACAAAAGAATCGTATCACTTTATGACCCCGGGCAACTGATTAGAGATAAGAATGTAAAAACATGGTGGGACCAAGGTCGGTATAGTTGTCCAGAGAGCACTGGGGAACATTCTTCATGTCAACAAAGTTATAGTAAGTCTGAACACCGACCTTTGCACGAAGCTGCGGAAGTGGAATGACATCGGGTTCGGTGTACCCTAGTGGACTGGTTCCAGTAACAATGTGGTTCTCAATACACCCCATGATTTAAATAGTGAGACTAGATACTAAGGTTGTAGAGTCATGGTGCTTGGGTGGTAGGGAAAGGAGTTTGAAATAAAGATATACTAAAGAACGGTTGGTAGCGACCGGCGGGAGGGTACTCAAGAGCAGCAGATGAACTCTTGAGTAGAACAACGGTGGAATAATCAGCAATCAAAACCTGGAAGCTCCTGTTAAACCCAGCCACTTATATATTGAGCTAATCTATATTAAGTTTGACAGTGCAACCAAAGAACTTATTATTTATGTAAATTTACAAAAGCCAGAACGAGAAGCTATTACTCTGAACCCAATTCTGGGACCAAGCGCCAGGTCATTTTTCCCCTCACTACACGGCGGTTGGGATGACACTGCTGAAAGATTTCCAAGCAAGAGAGTCGGCCTTCTATTTCATAACGCAAATTGAGCACTTGTATGATGACCCTGGATTCCTGTGTTCTAAGTTCTAACATTCCGGCTATCTGCCCACATTTAACCAATTTGACTGCGTTGCCTCCGTTTGTCTACTCGAATCCACATAATCTTAACTGGTATCACCGCGCAATCCTTGGTGACCGGCAATTACCCCATGGTTTGTCTATATCTCACAATTAGCTTTCACAGTAGTGCTAATATAGGTATGAGTTCTAGCTTGGACAGAACATAGTAACAGCATAGAGAAAAAGGAGTTGACAGTCTTTCGGTCAAAGCATATGCGGTGGATGTCGCTTGTTTCATTTGGACCGTATATCCAGGTCTGAAACTCCTGATTCAGAACTGGCTCATGTGGCGCCGTAGTCATTGTCGTTGCAGATACAGAGAAAAGAGCGGATAGTAATAGGTTAGATATAGCAGACTTGTAAGTTCATGGGGAGTGGTGGCTAGGTAATGCATGGTCTCGTTGCATGGGACCGAGTTTAAATACAATGGTTATAATTGGGAATCACAATTGGTCACTCGGAATGCATGACTGACAGAAGTACGATACTACATATTTCAGCAAAAACTCCTTCCCACTCGAATTCATTCGAATCATTGCGAGAGCCTCTGAGAATTCTGGCTAGTAGATCTAATTGAAAAATTTGGTTGCCGCGTAGGATGAAGGCGTTGTATGAGAGTGCTCACTTGAGAATAGTGAATTCAGGTAAATCCTCTAATACTGTTAGGTTGGATTATATGCTGCTTAACCATGTATTTTGACCACAGCTCCAGATTCAGACTAGGATAAACCTAAAGCCCATTCATAGTTTATCCACTATCCAACTCTCAATTCATGTAGTTCCTGCCAAACTCCATACGATAATATTTACGAAATAATCCATACACAACCATATGCACAAAAGTCATCCGCACAAATTATACTCTTAAAAGCCATACGTATAAGTCGTACACACAAATCCCTATCATCAATTCCCACAACTATTAGTACACTCAATAGATGCATATGCAGGTAAATAGAATCACGGAATAACATCCAGGCGAGGTTCTTAGTTTAGTAGCTCAGACAGCATCTTATAACAATGGTTTATTGCCCAAATCTAAACATCTTTTTGTAGGAGGCATTACAAGCGAAAGACTACATTACACCAAATACCAAAAATTGCTTTAAATCATTGAGCAATATTGTGTTATTTTGTTACTCAAAATGTTTTCACAACCGGAATCCTGCGCATCTGGCAGCCTACACTCCCACTATAACAGCCAACGGGCCCACTACGACAGCAGTGTGAGAAGCCATACTTCCTTTCTTCGGATACATGAAAGCCCAGCCAGTGACCAGTCTCCATCTCCATCACTGCCAGCTGTCGGATCAAGTCCATACGCGAGCGATGGCACAGAAACACCGACTCCAAGTCCTCCGGCTAGCGCCTCTCGAGCACTTTTCCCAAGTTCCACAAGACCTTTGCAACCCGAATCGGTTTCACTACCACCTAGAAACCAAGATCATGCTCGGAACATGTTCCACTTACCAGCTCTAGCTTCAGTAATGAGTAATGCAAATACATTTGAGATATAGGGAAACTTTTATCTCTATACTGAAGAATATCATGAGAGCTGGATAGATTGGTGGAAAGAGACACCAGGGTTTCCAGCATATACCGTAAAATATGCTGGCAAGAAGAAGATCAGATGGAACTTTGATCTTTGAGACACGGATATATGGAAATACTTTCAACAATACGCGGACCGCTCAGGTCGTGCCGTTGGTACACCATGGATGATGTGCATCATTTGCAGGAAGGTTCTTGCTCACCCAAGCGGCACAGGCACCAGCTCGATGTGCGATCACAACAAGTCCTCCGCATGTCAGAAATCTAGAAAGTTTAACCGATTTGACTCAGGAAGTTCACCTGGTACCGATGTCCTTACACTATTGCAAAAAGGAACAAAAACTGGAAATCGGCGCAGAATAATTAATCTAGTAACACCAATGGACTTCAAACAGCAAATTTTCGAAGAATACTTCCTAAAGGCCATCCTTGCAACAAATCTTGCATTTAATTGCTCAAACAACCTTGCCTTCCACCGAGCCTTCAAATATATCCGTCCAGGCGTTGAAAGCCCTAGCCCGACAGCACTGACAAGACACTTGAAACGGCTCAGTAACTCTACGGTGGATGAGATTTGAACTGGTTTTCCAGTTGACGGAAGGATTTCTCTGGCTGCCAATGCTGGGACTTTTCCGAATAAACTCGCATTTCTGGCAATCGTGGCCTATTGGATCTCAGATAACTGGCAGATGGAGAAAGTGCTAATAGGGTTTAAGGAAATAAAAGGTTCTCACATGGGTGCCAATATGGCAGGGATCCTTAATAAAGTCCTTGCTGAATGTGGGATTCAGGATAGAATTCTTGGTTTCACCACCGATAGTACTAGTAACAACAAAACCCTCGCGACGGCTCTAAACGACGCATTAGGTTCACTGTCAATAGAATGGTTTTCTATGGGAAACCATATTCCGTGCATGGCCCATATTGTTCAGCTTGTTCTTGCTGCATTTATGAGTTCCATTAAGGTGAAATCAAAGGATGGTCATATGCCATCTGGCTTTAAGGCAGATTATATTGATAAGGTTATGAGGTTGGATAATGGTTTTCACAAGACAATAGAAAAGGTAATATCCAAGACCCATACCGTGCAACAGTTTCACAATTGGTAAATTACACATTTCATATGCACAGATTCATACGCACAGATTCATAAGCACAGATTCATACGCACAGATTCATATGCCTGAAATAAATACCCTTAGGTACAAAAGTAAGAATATGAATCTACCGTATGATGAAGCCTAAGTTTGGAGAACGAAGGATACCTGGATTGTTCCTAGATACTATACCCGAGTCGTTGAAGAGAGAATGCTAATCTGTGTGTACATTAACACTGGAAAATGTGTACCGCTATTGGAGCTTCACTCCAGCGTGGGCAGCACTTCATTGAGATACAGAACGACTGGGTCAAGATCCCAACTTTGCTCATTTGCGATGTCAAAACACGGTGGAACTAGACTCTAAACATGTTGGAGAGATCTGTATGGTTGTGTGAATTCACGAAGGATTGGTTACAAACTTATCCTGAGGTTGCACCGCTGTGGTCCACCCCCGATGAATGGAAAAGGGTTGAGTACATCTTGGAAGTACTTCAACCTATCCGATTTTGGACCCGATGGATGTCGAAAACATGCGGAGTCACAATTCATCGCGTATTCCAAGTCTACCAAGACATTTTTGATCATTTAGAAACACAAATTGCCAAGTTGGAACACAAGAGAATGCAGTGGAAGGTTGACATTCATGAAGGTTTGCTGAGAGTAAAACTCAAGGCAGCAGTTTATTATAGTAAAACCGAAAATCCAAGACGCCTTTCGTTTGGCGTTGGAGCTTGTCTCAACCCATATTCCAAACTAGACCTATTTCGTGAATGGGATTTAGAAGATGCTGCTGGTGAGACTGATTATGAGAAGTCATATAAAAAACAGTTTATTACATGTTACTATCTTCACAACGCACAAATGAATGCCCGGTGTCCAGATACACTAATTCCTCGGAAAATGTCTAAATAGTTGATCAAAGCATCTTCACGGATCGAGATTGAGTACTCTTGTAGTTAACGAGGCACTCGCGTCTATCAAATCAGAATCTGAGGTCGAACATCTGGAGCCAGCCACTTGAGCCTCCAGTTCCATGCCTAGCACAAACCCAGCTGGGATCTTTTACGAGGCAAACATTGTGGAGTGGTGGAAGATTAATGCTGGGAGATTCTCCAATTCAGCCCGGATGGCTAAGGATATTCTTGCAGTCCAAGGAGGCAGTGTTGGTGTTGAACGGGTATTTAGCATGGCAAGACAGGTGGTTCTGTATCGTCGATCCCGATTGAGAAGCAGCACAATTAGGACCTCGATGCTTGTGAAACCATATGAGCACGAAGAATTAGGGTGGGAGCTAGCAAATTATGACAGCGAAGGAGAGGCTGCACAGTTGGAAGAAATGGCAGCAATTGAGGATCACTGTGGTTGGGCAGATAGGCAGGACCAAAGTGATGAAGAGGGTTACGACTATATCTCAGATGATGACGAGTCATAAAAAAAGGACACAGTGTGGTCTTTTATCAATCAGGATGGAAGAAGGAAGTTTGGAAAAGAGACAAGACCTATCCTACACGATCGTGGCTTGGTTGAATCTCAATACGCATGCCCTTCACCAGATCAAGGTCAAGATGATTGTGGGCAATTGGCAGGTTCGGGAGAGTCAGGGGATGACAATGGAATCTGGGAGGGTGCTGTAAACATGTATGTTGGGTCCAACACTGAGGAAGAATCCCAGGAGGAAGAGCCGGAGATTGTGGGAAGAGTTAGTGACCTTGGGGGGAACGACATGGTGGACAACATAGATGTTGTCAGTATAGGGGATCCGGGCGGCCGGTAGGAAGAGGTTTGCCCTGAGGAAGATGTTCATTAGGAAGCTACCAAGTCAGTTCCTATGGTGCTACAGGTATCCCGGAGAAGAGGGCAGGGCGGTAAGGGGATTGGAGTTACAACAAGAAAGCGTGCTGGGACAGGTGGGAAAGCAAAGAAAAGGTCCTGATTAAACTAGGTTAAAATCTGCTAGGAAATAGTTCTGCATTCACAGAATTCAGTCAAGGTGATTAGGCTTCAAGTATATAGTAGTTTGATTGCCACTGGGACATAGCTACCAACAGTAGGGTGTACAAGTAGGAAGACATATGTGGAGCATAACAGAGCAGTAATCATCAAGTGAACGATATAAGTAAGTCATTTGATTGCAATGTATATGGTCAGAAATACTATGAATATAAATCATACGCCTAAAATTATATGTAGAGCAATAACATAAGCACAAAATTATGCGCTGGATATAATTGTTAGCGCAAAGTTACATGTTCGGACATGCAGTAGTAATGTAAGAATCATATGCATGAAATTATATGTATAGTTCATATGCCCAAAATCATAGGCCCAGGAAATCATACACCGAAAAAATTGTAAGAGCTGTTGTAAAATGAAAAATTATGACGTAGATAATACACACTTACCAGGAGGTTAGTTGCTACAGTTTCAATCTGTTATGTGACCTGTTCGCTAACTACTCTTGTGCAACCCCTATTTCCTATTCCCCTATCCCCTTATTCTAGTGCATTCCTCTCTTGTTCCCACATTCCCCTACAAACGCAACTATGGGCACTCGCATACGGTGTGGCGAACAGCACACAAGTACGAAAACTTCACGCAAAGAACCCCTGTACTACCCTCTAGATATACCATAGCCATTGTTCTATACCAAACACCCTTTATTCTATCCTGCTTTGAGCTGAAAGGGGGCTTGCTTTGAGCAAGTTCGGGTGGTTCAGAAAGACTATGAGCAGGTAATCAAAAGAGGGGGAAAAGAAGGCCATGAGGAAGAAATGGAAGCAGGAACGCTGAAGAAACACGAAGAAGCAAGTTCAAGAAACCCCTATAAACATTGATGAGAGTGAACGTATTCCGAATTCGGGCACAGCGAAACGTAAGATATCATCCACGGGTATTTAATAAAGTTCTATTCATACATTGAAAGCATATACTGATCTCTTTATTGATTATATTAGATCCCCGGCTACTTATCCTACTGCTCAACGGCAAGATGCTATATAGCATGAGCTGGAATATTTGCCAGATGTTGATTAAACCCAAACATCACGTAAAATATCATCAATGTACTGATTTTGATGTCCTGGACGCATTCCTTTCGAGACCTAAATGTCAGCCAGACTCCAACTTAGAAGACAACTTTGAGGAAGAAAATGAGCCAAAATTGCAACTCGTCACGGGCAACATTTTGATAATAAGGGACAGGGATGTAATTAATGATACTTGTGGTTGTAAATAAGCTTACATGGTGGTTAAATTATGATTAGGCATGGCACGCCATGTGTAGTAAAAGCCGGGAACAAAGAGGCCTGCTGGCTGTTTCCTCAAATTGAAACAGCGGTCCACGAATATGTTGCTTGCAGGAATTTAGTGGCAGATCATACCCGGTAAGGTGTAATGGGCACACGGGAATGCTATAAACCACGCAAGATACCAGACGTTGGAGATACCGATGCTGCCGACAACCATACGAGGGATGCTACAACCCTCGGCCACCCAGAGAAGAACACGAGCAGTAAGCTTAATCCTGATGGCACTTTAAGAACGACAGGCTGTATTATTAAACATCCCTCATTTGCGCCAAGAATGGAAAAGCGAACCAAGAATATCAAACTTGGGCCAGGACCAGCGCCCGTCGTATAACTCGAAACCAGCCCTTGAAGCACTGCGGGTATTTGCCCGAAAGCTTCTGCCATTGACTCAAACTGTGGAGGCTTTATTTCATGCTTTTCTCCCTGAAGAGTATTCCAAATACAAGGCCGTCTACAGGACCATTTTGGATGGAAGAGCAGACAATCTTGATGAAGCATTTGGGATATGGACTTCATGTTCACTGGTCATCGATGCAAATACCAATAACCACATGGATGTGGAAGATGTATGTCATAGATGGTGTGCGGTTGTTGTATTGGGAGATTTTAAAGGAGGCGATGCCTGCTTCCCAGAGCTTAGAGTTAAGATTGACTGTCCTCCTGGTACTAGACTTTTCTCTCATCAACTACATGCGTTACTGACATATACCATCTAGGCTCCGTTATTTTCATCTGCTCGTATGCGGTAGAGAATTATATAGGATCTTTTGTGGGCCATCACTATAGTGTAGTCCACTTTACACACCAGGTGGTACATGATGCATACGTGGAGAGGACGGGGAAGCCATTGTGGGAATTTAGCAGAACGCTGGAATGGTGGCAGAAATCACATGGGAACTTGAATGTGTAGATAGTTGTTTCTTATAAGTCCCGTATATATGTGAAGTAATTTAATAAATAGTTAAACTAGATCTGCCAGTATCCAAGCTAGTTAGGTGGAAAGAGGTCATTTACTCATGCGCCCAAAACCGTACGTCCAAAACCATGCACCCTAAGCCATCCGCCCTGGGCTCTATAGCCAAAATGATACACAGTAAGTCATATGCTGAAAGTCATATCCTCTGAGAATCGAATGCCCAGTAACTATATAATAGTAGGGTCATGTACTTTGGATGTGATAACGGGATTTGGGATTAAACCAATTTTGCTCTAGTCACTTGTGGTTACTTGATAAGGGAAGCAGGGCCCCGCATGGTTAGGACATGGAGATTTTGCGAACGGGGCCCTGCCTAGGAAATAAGCGGAGGGAAAAAAAACCACACCCCCCCCCCCCCCACAGCCCATGAGGGGCCCTGTGAAAGGCAGGGCAGGGAGAAGAGACATAGAATTGACCCCGGGCCGTGCTGAAGGCAGGGCAGAAAACAGTAAACCCGCCCCGCCTCGTCCTGTAACGAACGCTATACATGCCAGTTGCAGGGTATTTTTTTGCTGATGTATATCCTGTACAATTTGATCCCTCTGCTTTTCTCCCATTTGTTTGTTTTTTCTTTCCTAAAGAATAGGCTGTTGAACAGCTGCTACTAGTTCAACTTGTTACTCTAGGAAATGTTCTGATAAAGGCTCTGTTCTTTCATGAATTGAAATTCCTCCAGTGGCAATAACATTATGTATACAGCACAATACATTAAACAATGAGGCAGATGTTTGACCACCATACCTGGAAGCTATTTTCAAAATTTGGAATCTACTTATTAATATTTATGGTGTTCTTTCAACAAAATGTCTTCCTAATACTTGACTTATATTAAATAGTTCTTTCAGATTTTTTGAGGACTATTATATTAGAATTATGAATTAGTATATAGGATTACTAAAACTAAAATAGAATAAAAGATAAATTACACTTGATTGCAAACAACTTGCTTCTTTAAGCGATAGTAAATTTCACACGAAGGTATAAGATTTTCTGGAGATATTACATACCCAGCATCAGCCAGGTAGTACTTCCCTTTAGGCATTTTGAATCTCCTTAGTCTTGCATCTGAGAGAACCTGGCTATCATGAGCGGATTCTTCCTAGCTGGTAAGATTAAACTGAATAGTACAATCAAAAGAACAAGCCATA
This sequence comes from Tuber umbilicatum, assembly GCA_003313605.1. NCBI lineage: Eukaryota > Fungi > Ascomycota > Pezizomycetes > Pezizales > Tuberaceae > Tuber > Tuber umbilicatum. The sequence continues at coordinate 39,726 of QLOI01000508.1, read as the reverse complement.
AGTACATTTTGTGTGGTAAATTCTTTGTGTGTATGATTGGCTGCTATATTAAGTGGAGTAACATACAGAGAAATCAATGATCCATCAATTGCCCCAAAATAGTCTTTAAAAAACGCAATGTACTTGGGATTACTTAGAGTGCTTCATCAGAAGTGTTCATGATCTGAGATATGTTTGATTGCAGTTGTGCCATGGGCAATGGTGGGGTTATCAACGGCTGGTTTCTCAGCGGTGCGCGAGTATGAGTGCATGATCAACCCTCGACCACCACCTCTCAACGATCAACTATGTATATTTTAGAGTAACAAAATAATAAATAAAGCTAGCTAATACTTTGTATACCCTCCCCTTGCCTCCAATCCTGCAGCTACTCTATCAGGCATTGATTTCCACAACTTTTCAAAAAACTCCTCAGGAATTTTCTTCCAAACCAAAGGTAATATTTGTGCAAGCCTCTTCTTAACAGCTTCTTTTCCTCCCGGGGTATCCCCAATTCTTGGATACTGCTGGTGCAATCGCTTTTTAAGCTCAACCCATACATGTTCAATAGGATTTAAAACAGGGGAGTAAGGGGGATGTTCTACCAATTCAATACAATTCCTCTCAAACCAATTCATAATACTATAAGCCTTGTGAACAGAAGCATTGTCTTGCTGGAAAAGAATATCTTCAAGTTGCATACCCAAGGAAATCATCTGATGAATAACAGGAAAAAGATGCCTTCTTAAGAGTCTAACATACCTGGTCTTATTGATATTTTGAGTGATAGGAACCAAAGGACATTTTGTCTTGCCCCAAAAGCACCCCCATACCATAAGCGAAATTCCCTTATCCTTTTCCTTTGGGTGGACACAATCTGCCCGCCACTGCTCCCCAGGTTCCCTGAAAACCCACTGTTGCCTAAGATTCTTAGATTTCTCTATACTGCACTTATCACTCCAAATAACTCTCTCAAAATCCTCAGCTGTCCAATCCTTATGAGCATTGGCCCAGTCTAATGTTTTGGTAATATGCACAGGCTTCAGCTTTGGTCTTGATTTGGCTTGCCACTTCTTGATATTGGCATCTCTGAGTATTCTGTCAACTATAAATTTGTTAGAGAATCATGCCCTATCACTCAGGTGAGTACAAGGAGTTGAGTGTTACCAGTAGAGAGAGAAACACCCGGCGCATATTTATCCCTAAAATTTGACCTGGTCATTTTCCAGTTGGATTTGGCTGCCCGGATGATTGTGCAATGCTGTCGCTGGCTCTGAGTAGGTATGCGCCCAGGGTGAGGAATATTATCCAGAGATTGTCACTCACAGGCATGAGCAAGGAAACGTTTAACAGTGGTCCATGGCCGACTAATAAGTTGAGCAACAAGAGCAATATTCCGGAGGCAGTAGAAAAATCCAATGATCATGCCTTTTTCAACATTGGTCATTTCTGTTCTGGAGGTCTTTGGTTATCGCTCTTTTTTTTTTTTTGATGTAAATCCGGTTCAGTTAACCATTGGTAATTCAGGATTAAAATGGAGGGTACATGGTACTATTGTCACGGTCGCATTGATGTACTTGAGTACGGTATGGTCGTGGTTGCAGTCAGCTCATTGTCAGCTCACAATCAGCAAGGCGGTATTTAGTGAGGTGGCATTTGGTGAGGTTGCTTAGTAAGCGATCACGAACACTTCTGACGAGGCACTGTACAATCAGTGGTGATACTAACTTCAGATCTATATTTGTTTCTGATGGAAGTGGCATAAACTCTGGACTCAGGCTATATATAACCACAATGACATCTTTAAAGAGACAGCTGATTGATTCTTTAAAATGTTAGAATCTTTCTTGTGCTATTCAATCTATGGATTGTGTTGTAACAATAAAGAGAAAGATATGAACTTGATATCAATACTGGTATTTCGTATATCCTTTAGGTATTGCATGAATTTGCATCATGCGATCATGTTGGCAAAGATTGGTGAAAACCTCTAGTGGCATGTGAAGACATTCTTGTATTCATTCTTGATGTTTGCACAACAGAATTTCTTCTGTATACATTTGGCCTGTTAGAGCAGATATATGTTCAGACTTGGGAGAATTGTGAATTTGTCTTAATAATTGATTTTGAAGAAATGTAAGTGTTGACATAGCTTGAATTGCAATTGTGCTAATATGAATTGTTTCAGCAATCTCAAGGATCTTATCATCTTCCATATTGTATGGCTTGGAGTTCAGCAGTAGTATTGTAGAATATTGATAGAAATAAAGGCTTGAATTAAGTACCAGTGAAATAATAGATGACATTTTTGTAGATCAATTACTACAATTATTTACTTTTTCTTTTGAAATTCAATTAACTTTAAGTTTAGATTTTAGTATAATTAATAAGTCCCATCTCCTGATAGTACATTGTCACCAAAAAACCCAGATGACAGTTTCTATTACAGAATGTTTGGCAGAGTGTTCTTTACAAAACATGTTTGGTGAATTTTGCTAAACGTATTTAGCAAAATGCGTTTTGAGATGACCATCATCTCAAATGACAGTGTGCCAAACAGCCCCTTAGTCATTGGATCGAAGATGCACGGACTATTGATTCCAATTGCTGGTGTCACTCGAGCACAAAGACCAACAATCCCATGGTTGAGACCCTGATGCTGGTGAGGGGTTTTTTGAGCCGCAAAATGTACTTATTAGCCCTTCCCGCAGCTCGACACCACATTTCACCACAGTAATCCCATCTTCAAAATTACTACTTCTACACAAAATGTTAATCGGAATCTGCGGCGGTGCGTATTAATACCCTAGATTTCGTAGTGACATATAGCTTAATATTCCCGTAGGTCTCTGCGCTGGGAAAACCGAAGTAGCGAAATACCTAGAGGCGAAACATGGCTTTACTCTGATTCGAATTGAGGAGGCCAGTAACAACAATAGCAACTGCACATCATGGACCGATGGCGAAAATAGTTACCCCTCGTCCAACAGTTTGCTAGTCTATGTAACCCAGCACTGGTCTAAACGGTTCGTTATGTTGGGAATGAGTTCGGTAGAGACCAAAGTTCTGGAGACACTCTTACGCCGGCCATTCTTCTTATTGTTGAGCGTGGACGCACCGATATTAGTTCGATGGCAGCGATATCAAAAGAGGTTTGCCATATAGCATTCATCTATACAAGGAAGTTCGTGTTGATCGAGTTGGGGGAAGGCAAGATAGTTCATCGCAAGAACGGTCCTTGGAATCCTTCCTTCAGGAGTGCGACACAAATATGTACCATCCTCACCACGGCATAGCACACCTCGTCCAGAAGTCTACACTCCGCCTCCTGAACACTACAAACTCTCTTAAAAGCCTATACCAGAACCTCGACGCCCTAAAACTCGAGGACGAATCTCGTCTACGGCCAAGTTGGGATGCCTACTTCATGCAGCTAGCTTCCCTCGCCGCACGCCGAAGTAATTGCATGAAACGCCGCGTTGGGTGCGTGCTCGTCCGGGGGAAGCGCGTGATATCGACGGGTTACAACGGCACGCCGAGAAATCTAATCAACTGCAATGAGGGCGGGTGCAAGAGGTGTAATAGCGGGACTGAAGGAGGGGTAGGGCTCATGACTTGCCTTTGTATCCATGCCGAAGAGAATGCGCTACTAGAGGCAGGGAGAGAGAGGGTTGGAGACGGGGCAACGCTATATTGCGATACGTCTGTGCCCGCTATAGTTATTGAAATGGTAGGTTTTTCTTCTTCGAATTTTTACTGATTGATGTGGCTGGGTATAGGTGTCCGTGCTTGACTTGCAGTATTAAAATTGTGCAGGTGGGTATTACGGAAGTGGTTTATAGTCAGGGATATAGTATGGATACTCAGGTACGAGGGTTCTATCACTTAGTGAAGTAGGCGCTTACTGGATGATAGACTGCGATAGTTCTCGAAGCTGGTGGGGTTAAACTTCGAAAGTTCTACCCCGTATGTTTAGTACCAACATATCTGGAGAAACTGGGTGCTGATTGATGAATAGGCCAAAGAGGGATTGTTATGCGTTTAGGTTGGGTGTTTGGAAGCGGTGATTGAGGGTATCATTATATGTTTGAGTGAGTTCATAGATAACTCTGCGAGTAGTGGGGTTACTAACGGTGTGCTCCAGCCGAGCTATGGCTGCCACAAAAAATAGCTATCATAGTATATGTAGAGGTGCAATAAACAACCTTCAAGTGCAATACTCGTAGTCTAACATGGCTCAAACAAGCTTTCTTTGACGTCGACACTTAGAGGAGCTAGACTCTGAAGGTTCAACCAGCAGCCTTGGCAAAAAGTGGGGCTGCTCACACACACCCCCACCATACTATTGCAATAAACTTCCCTTACACACACAGCCCCAAGCAAACCAACCTCACACACCCGGAACCAACCTTACCGAAGCATTAAAAATGCCGAAGGTCCACTTACTGGATACAGTATCGTAAGTCCTTCAGCTCTTAATTGTTAATTCCTGGCTATAGGCCCTCAAGGAGATAGCTAAAAAAGAACATACTAGAGGAAACATCCGTTCCCTCGTGAACGCAATTGAGCGGGTCGGCTTTGAGATTGAATGGATTAAGTCACCAGAAGACCTTGCTACCGCCCAAGTATTCCCCACTTCCCCTTCTTCTTGATTTTCTCCAACTGATTGTTCCAAGCGGGTCATCTTCCCAGGCGTCGGCCACTTCGGCCACTGCATGCAAACCCTTTCCAAGGCCGGATACATTGAGCCCCTAAAGTCCTTCATAAATAGTGGAAAACCTTTCATGGGCATCTGCGTAGGTTTGCAAGCGCTCTTTACTGCATCCGAAGAATCCCCTTCGACCCCCGGTCTAGGAATAATTCCGGGAACACTGAAGCGCTTCGACCGAGCAACCAAGTCCGTTCCGCATATTGGGTGGAATTCTGCTGCTACGAAAGAGGGTATTGAAGGGTCGTTTTATGGGCTGCACCCCCAGAGCAAGTACTACTATGTCCATTCCTACGCGGCGCCGGTGGATGATAGTGTCTTAGCAGACGGGTGGGACGTTGCAACAGGGGTATACGGTGAAGAGGAGTTTGTCGGAGCGGTTGGCAAGGGAAGTGTCTTTGCTACACAATTTCACCCGGAGAAGAGCGGAGCAGCTGGATTGCGCGTTATTAAAGCCTTCTTGAACGGCGTTTGCATCTCACCCTTATCAGACGCTCGAACCGCAGTGCCCACCGGGAAGTCGAGGTCGGGAGGGCTAACAAGACGAATAGTTGTCTGTCTCGATGTCCGTACGAACGACCAGGGTGATGTAGTAGTTACCAAGGGGGACCAATACGATGTCCGCGAGAAGTCCACCGCGGGTGCAAGTCAGGTGAGAAATCTGGGGAAACCCGTTGAGCTTGCGAAACGCTACTTTGAAGACGGCGCCGACGAAATCACTTTCCTGAATATTACGAGTTTCCGGGATTGCCCGTTGGTGGATCTCCCCATGCTGGAGATCCTCCGGCAGACGAGCAAAACCGTGTTCATACCATTGACCATCGGTGGGGGGATAAAAGACATAATTGACCCCGATGGGACCGTCCACCCTGCGCTCGAGGTGGCGACATTATACTTCAAGAGCGGCGCAGATAAAGTCTCTATAGGAACAGACGCGGTCAATGCCGCAGAGGAATACTATGCATCCGGCGGGTCCCTCAGCGGCAGAACCGCCATAGAAACAATATCAAAAGCCTACGGAAACCAAGCTGTTGTGGTCTCAGTAGATCCAAAACGCGTATACGTCGCTTCCCCTTCCGCCACCCCGCATACAACCATCAAAACCGCTTTCCATGGCCCCCAGGGGGAGGGGTATTGCTGGTACCAGTGTACCATCAAGGGTGGCCGTGAATGCCGGGACATAGATGTCCACCAGCTCGTGAAAGCGGTGGAAACGATGGGCGCGGGCGAGATATTGCTCAACTGCATTGACAAGGATGGGTCCAATTCTGGGTTTGATCACGAGTTGATTGATGCGGTTAAGGGCGCTATTCAGATTCCCGTCATCGCGAGTAGTGGGGCTGGAGTGCCTGAACATTTTATCGAGGTCTTTGAAAAGACAGGGAGTGATGCTGCGCTCGGGGCGGGCATGGTGGGTTTTTCCTTTTACTATTTTTGCCCATGAGGGGGAGAAGGGGATGTGAGTGCTAATGAGCGGTAGTTTCATCGGAGGGAGTATACGGTTCGTCAGGTGAAGGAATACTTGGCTGGGAAGGGGCTATTGATTAGAGACGTGGAGGAGGGGGGGGATGTCTAGATGAGTACGAATAGACTAGAATAATAGAAACTAGCGGAATCCTGATATCAGGGGTATAATTAAATGTGTGTTCCATGGTGGTGATTCCTTCGATGCTGTGTTGAGAGTTATGCACAGATTATATCAATATGCCCCCCCCCAGTAAATTTCCATATCCCATTGCCCTACGCTGCGGAAATAAACCCTCATGAGCCATTAGAGGAATCGAGCAGTGAAACCCAATCCCTAAAACAAAAGCACAAGATTGAGAGTGGATATGAGAAACTGAGTGGGGATAATTCAGAGTTCCAGTACTCGTGCCAAGGTTGCAGCTAGGGCACTGCAACCCAAGAAAATTTGCAGGCTCAGTTTTCTTGGCCACTCCTTCAGAGTGCCTAACAGTTCAATGTCAGTTTGCAGCTCAATATAAGATTGTGGCTCAACCCAGTTTTGTGGCTAAATTTTGTGGCTTAAGAGGGGATTGGGGCTCAATGGAGGCTGGTATTAATTTGAAATATGCATACATGTAAGCTCTATGACAAATAATACTTAAACACATAGAAATTAATCAAGTTAAATGAAGTATTTTAAGTAAAGAAAGTGAAATCAATGGAGATCAAAGGAGATTTCTGGCTAAATAAATTTGACCTGTGGAAAATCTATGAATCCATATATGAGTCCAATAAATAAAAATAATTGTAGTTAAAGAAGTTCTATAGTTCAATAGTTACGAATTATTGGTATTCAATTAAGTCTTATAGCTTATAAACAGACTATATCCAAACTAATAGTTTCAGGAATTAAGAAGCAAGCAAAGTGTTAAAAATCAGTGTATCATAAAATAAAAAATAATAAAATCTATGTTATAAATAGTAATTAAGCAAAGCCACAATCCCCTCTTAAGCCAGAAAGTTTAGCCACAAAACTGGGTTAAGCCACAATCTTATGTTGAGCTGCAAACTGACATTGAGCTGTTCAGTACTTTGAATGAGTGTACTTTTAGTATCGCGACCGTATACTCTATATAGTCTATTAAGATCTTGCAGTTCACATAGTATTGAATTGTGTGAACAGTAAGATCCTAATAGACTATATAGAGTATACGGTCGCAATACTAAAAGTGTATTGCAGGCACGATTAAGCAAGGAGGTATTTGGTATGAAGGAAGATGGGTAGATATTCTTGTCCTTAATTCTCTTAAGTGAGGTAGGAGGTAGCTCCTATATATACAGGTTTGCATCCTCCCCATACACTCCGTGTATCTTAAGAAATAATAGGAAAAACATAGGTAGAAACATAAGTGCAACTGTGTTTGACCCTGAGAATCTGCCAAGAGAATCCCAAATAATGTACTTTAATCTAAAGGGGTGTGAGGGATATAACCGTAGGTCTAAAGAAAAAATTGTTGATTAAAAGAACTGGAAAGTATGCATAAAGATTAGGAAATATCCTGAAAAAACTATAAAGAAAACACATGTGCTTATTCTGATTGTTATCAGAAAATATTCAATTAAATATACATCATATATGTTCTAGCTGTAGTAATGATCTTGAGGTATAGATAAAGCCATAACACTAATCAAGTATGAGAATACATGATATTATAAAAGTAAAATAAACATATGAAATGAATGAAAAATTTCAACATGTTCAGGTCGTGGAGTCTGAGGACAGCACAACTTGTTGGCGGTCAGGGGGTGTGTACGGTTGGGCCCATACCAGAGCGTCTGTAGACTTGAGCTTTTACCTGGACCAGGATAGAAGGGTTTTCTTTTTTATCATAGCTACTACTGTACACATGGTTCTTGTACCTTAAACAAGTAATCATATGACAATAAAAAAAAACAATTGACGAAAATTAAATAAAGAATAATGCAGATTGCTCACCCACTACGTCCCCTATTTTCCTCACGACTCAGATCAAAACACTATCTGCTACTATCGTGAACTCTGCCCCTGCCAGCTTTTTTGCCTACTCCTACTGGTATGGCCTTTTCTTTCTATCTTAAAAGACCCCTCCTCCTCTCCTATCTCTTTGCAACAGGCTTGAGTCTTACAGTCGGTCACCCCACTTGCCATGGCTTCTGACTGCTGGGATACTGTGTGCTATCAGTGATTATAAGGTCTGCTTTGCTCACTTATGGTACACTAGCCTTCGGTCCATTCCACCACTCTCTCTCTTCCTGCCCACTCCTCCTGCCATTGGTATCACATCTAGCAGTGATGCTATCGCTTACTCTAAAAATTAACTACATGAGAGATGTGGTAACTGGGTTGGGTGAGTGTTAGGGGATTGGGAGACAGCCTGGTTCAGCCATGCACAGGCTATCAATAGTTGCCTTGTCTTGGGCTTTGTTCTACTGTTCTCCCCTTCACAGGTCAGTTTGCTAGCAATATACTGTCCCTTTAGCTGGCATCTTACTGCTGCTCTGTACTTTGCCCCATTTGGCGGCTCCTTCTACCCTCTCTCTCAGTCAGATTTGCCCTTTCCTTGGCCTTTGCTTCTTTGCTTCAGTTTGATTCTTTTTAAAGTTGCATTGGCTAATCTCGTGGGACTATATACCTATAAATACATTTATCTACATTTACTTATCAGCCAGATTTCCTGACAGTCTTGGACCTTGGGTGTTGGTTGTGTTCTCTTTTGATGCTGGTTTTTGTCTTTCCTTGGGTTTGAGTTTTCTTTGTATATTGGTAGTAGGCACTGTGGGGCCGCTGGGAGGGACAGTTTTTTCCACCAACTTGTATAGTAGGAGCTGGTTGGATCTAGGCAGGACAACTTTGCATCCAAGTCACTAGATCTGTGAATCACGTACCTTTCTTTCTGGCCTTAATTTTCTTTTTTAACTGTTTTTCTTTCTGCTATCCAGCACTTTGACAGGGGTAGTGGTTTGGGGTCTGCATACCTACCTGTGATGTAATCTATGTACCTTTCTTTGCATTGAAATATTGCAATAAACGAAATGAAAAGAAAGAAAGAGGCCAAAAAAAGAGAGGAAGTAGATAGCTTTTCACAGAACCACTTTTTTATTTCCTAACAATAAACATCAATATACTTTATTCCATCGCGACTACTCAAATTAAACTTCAATTTAGTATTATAAAGAAAAGCTAAGGAAGTCTTTCTGCAGTTGTAACATAGGCAAGTGGCCTAAGAACGACATAGGAGAATATGACCAAGGTACTTGTTGGGCATATGAGATCTCAATACCCCCCTCTGGCCCTGATAAAGGGCCCGGACTTCGCTTGCACCACGGTGTAAAGTTGCTAGTTACCAGCACAATGCGAAGAATTAATAGTTGCCCCATAACAGCATATACATCGTTGCCATCAGTGCGACCAGAAGCTGTTTGCAGGATATATGAGAGGGGTAGTGTGCACTGCTCATACAACTGGACTCTAGTATATAATACAAATGATATCAAGATAAGCAGAAAAGCCTATGGAATCAGAATTGAGTAACGCGTCACGTTGGCCGACTAAGAACAGTCATAGGTCCACAAAAGGAAACGGACGAGAGTTGAGGAGATGTAGCGGCAAGGTCATCTCACTAGGCAAATCAAAGAAGCGATGGAGCACTAAGCCTACCAACTCTACATAAAGATAATGCAGTCAGGTCTCTGTGTTGTCACTGTCGTCTGATATTAAGACTGATCACCTTAGTAACTGAGAAACGACTAGTATGTTCGCATTTAGGTGGCATCTTCGGACTAAGTGCATATGGCAAAGACATCGCTAACTTCCGACTGGTGGAGTCCTGGGCACACTCAGAAAGATTAAGTTATATCAGCCAAATGACCAAAAGCGGGGAAGTATTCAGGGTCTACTAGTGTTCGCACTGAGGATTGATGAGACAAAGAACTAGTAGTTATTCCGGAGGTACTTAGTTAGCATAGGTATTAGATGTACAGGCCGCAGAAACTCATGCGGGATATAAATATGAGAGTTACTCACAAGCTATGAGACAAACAGCAACAGAGAGGAGAGCTTATCAATATAACATTTTATCATCTATACTTTAATACTCTTAGTAGTTTTAGCAAACTGAGTATTAGCGAATATTATGACGAAGCCTTCCTGACATTGCTCCATCATCGCATACATTAAACACTTAATCATACTCTATTGAGCTTTAAGTTGGTTACCCGTAACACTATATTGATAGTCTCACTGTCACCGAGGTACAGTTACAGGTAACCAACTCTGAGCTCAGTAGAGTAAGGTTAAGCGTTTTTAAGTGTTTGATAACAGAGTTGTGTTAGAAAGCTGACGTGATTTATCGCTAATACTCGGTTTTGCTAAAACTACTAAGTAGATGAAGTGTAGATAATAACTTGTTATATTGATAAGATCTCTTCTCCGTTGCTGTTGGTCGAATAGCTGGGGAGGAATTCTTATATTTATATCCCACGTGAGTTTCCGCGGCCGGTACATCTAATACCTAAGCTGACTAAGTACCTCCGCAGCAACTACTAGTCCTTCGTCTTATAAATCCTGAGTGCCACTACTCGTAGACCCTGAATAATTCCCAGCTTCTGGTCATTCGGCTATTATAACTCCGTCTTCCGGAGAGTGTACGAGACTCCGCCTGTTGGAAGTTAACGATGCCTTTGCCATATGAACTTAGTCTGAGTACACCGCCCAAATGCAAACATACCAGTCGTTCCTCTGTCATTGAGGTGATCAGTTTCAATATTAGACACCCGTGACAACACAGATACAAGACAGCATTGTCTTTACCTCGAGTTGGTAGGCTTAGTGCTCCATCGCTTCTTTGATTTGCCTAGCGAGAATGGGATTACAGCTACGTCTCCTTAACTCCCGTCCGTTCTTGCTGACCTATGACTATTTGTAGTTGGTCAATGTGAAACATTATTGTTTTCTGATTCGGTAGGCTTTTCTACTTGCGCAGATATCATTTGAATCATGTACTGGATTCCAGCTATATGAGCAGTGCACACTAGCCCTATTATATATCCTGCGAACAGCTTCCGGTAGGAAGGATGGCGACGACGTATATGGTGTTACTGGGTAGCTGCCAATTTCGCAATTGTTGCTGGAAACTAGCAACTTCATATTGTACCGCAGGTGACGCCCAGGCCCTACATCGGGGGCAGAGGGGGGTGTTGGAACTGCATATGCCTAACAGGCACGATCGACACAAATACTGTCCAATGATCTTAACAATACTTGCGTTTATCCTTTGTTACTATTATTTATTTATCTTAGAGAACACTTCGGCTACTGAAGAACTACGCAAACCACTCCCTGGATACTTGATTACCCCAAAAGATTAGCACCAGTACGACGACTTTGGGCCTGATACGCTGGGCAGCACCACACCAGCTGGTACTAGCAAATTTCCAGTCGTTGGACCTAGGCACAGAAACCGCAAAAACAGGGAAAAACCAAGGACGTATCAGACCAAGCAAGCCCAGAACGAACGTTTCTGGAAACATTCTCAAGACGAATTTGTTGCAAATTTCGGCAATACCACAGCCCCACAATTGAAACGAGCCTCCCGTGGTGGGTAAATACAAAGTCGTGGAAAAATTACGAGTTCACATAGGATGGACACGTCAAAATATCAAGGATTTTGGAATAGACCCATTCACAGTTAAAATCCTTCAAGCTACAACTGTTAAAAACGGGTAGACAACTAAACGATTCCTGTTTTATTGCGAAATTGACGATCCAAACCCTGGCCCCGTGACGTATGAAGACATGGAACTAAGATTGTCAGGAGAGGATGATCTCATGGGAGGTAGCATAGACGACGAAGAAGTTGACAAAGTTTCAACTACTGCTTCCGAACCAAAGTTCGTTCTTGGAAGTTATGTCTCAAGCCAAAGTGGAACACCCGTGGTACGGCCTTCTTCAAGGGTTGATAAGAGGTGATTACATTCCAAAATGAGGGGATTGATACAACCAACGCCCGCAGGACTAACTAAACCATCACTTGGATTTCGCGAAAGATTTTCCACTCTACTCCTGGGTCCTCCGACCAAGACCCGGCGGACAGCAAGGGACTTCTTGACAGAACTTGACTCTGTCATAGGGTGAATTGACCGAACGGCAAAGGAAACACAAGGCCAGCAACATATGGCTTTTAACACTTTTGTCAAACTTTCATCAACATTAGTAGGAGACCTAGAAGAGATTAGGACACAAGTAAAGGAAGGAGGGAAGTTACTCGATGAAGAAGTAGAAAATCTACAAAAAAATCTCACTATGGTTACAACGGCACTTGGTACTGCGTGGGACCAAGCAGAACTAAGGAGAATCACAGAAGCAGAAAAACTTCGTCAACAACAGGGGCGACAACAGGAAGTCAGTCAACAGTTGCATGCCAACATGGGGACGACTGATACCCAATCCTTCGCCCGAGATGTCATACTGGAACAAGAAGTAAAAACCCTACAGTCACACAGAGAGGAACTAGTAAGGGAGCTAGGGGCACAGAAGGAGATAAATGTGGACATTGAGGAACAAATAGCGAGAAAGCAATGCATCAACGGACAGTTTGACGCCTACAAGGACGCACATATCCCATGCTCCGTCTCCATTACAACCACAGTGATTGAAAAAACCACACCAAGTTTTCTGCCAAGACCAGCTTTCATTGGCCGGAAGGCTTTTCTCACAACCTCGCTCTTTACCCCGCTCGGGTAAAACTTTTTCTTCTCCCCTTGCTCTCAGTGTTTGCCCTGCCTACTATGTCAGGCCAACCTGCCCCTCCCGTCCCTCCGGGCCCAGGGCCTCAACGCACCCCCTCCTCTCGCAACAGCCTGAGGTCAAACCCCATCGGCTCTCAAGCCCCCACTCCAGTCCTCGCCCCCTCTCACGAAGACCAGTCCATCTGCCGCTCTTCTGCTGAGGCCGCTGAGTCTCTGCTCCTTGATCCCGCAACTTTTCCCACACTGTTCACTCCTCCCTCCTCCTTCTCCGATGTTTCCGACAGTGAAAGACGCATCCTTCCGGTTCTTGCTGCCCTGGTCAACAAAGTCCACCTCCTCACGTTGGAGATGACCCTCCTGAAAGCCAGTGCCCCTCAACCGCCTCTTCCCGCTGCCTCTCAGGCTGACCCTCTGATCACTGCTGCCCTTTGAGACCAGTTGTCTAAGGTCACCTCCCTAGCCGCACGGCCCTCTCCTGTCCCTCGCGCCCCCAGTGGCCCAGTCCCTCCTCCTCCCCCGCCCCCTAAGAAGAAACCCCTCCTCATCCTCTCACGACAAGGCAACCTCACAGCCCTTTCGGCTGCCTTCCCGATTTTTGTCTCAGGCCAGTGGTATGGTTCTCCAGAAACCGACGCTAGAGACAATAACGATTCACGTGAGGGCGATATTTTCTTCGCCTCAGTCAATCCCAGCGGTGGGGAAGCCGCTAAAGTCCCCAAAAGAAACGGTTCAACACCCCAATCACTTAGCACTTTGTTCCTAGCCCTCCCCGAGGTTACTCGATTGCTCCTTCCTGTCTCCCGCCCAAGTCCGACAGCTGGGCCCAGGTTGCGAGTTCGTCCAAGAAGGTGGGCAAGCGTGCCACTGCTGCTCAGGTTGCTTTTGCATCGGCCTCCAGGGACAGCGAGATGGACAAGCCCCCCCCCCCCGCTACCTGGTGCCCAACGTCGGTTCTATGCCTCCCACCTTCATCAAGCTTCCTTTGTCGACCCCTGAACATGTCTGCTGCCCTTCCGCACATCGTTGCCTCGGTGCTACGGTCTGCTGGCTGTACCCTCCCTGTCGCCTTCTCCGCATCCGTTAACGTTAACGGTGCGGTGACCCTAACCGTCAACCCCAGGACCCCATCCTCAGCATACACCCCCTTCTTCCCTGCCCTTTCCAAAAAACTCAACCAGTCCTTCCCGGTAGGAGAGAACTCATTTCAGGAATTCGGCACCGCCCCTCTCTTCACCGATGTACTAATCCACAACCTCCCCCTCTCCATGCTCCCAGCCGACCCTGCGGAGCTGTTCTCTAAACTGCACGACTCCCTTCTCAACTCCATCGACCTCTCCATCCTTTTGGCTCGCTTCCTCCAACGTGACCAGGCTCTCCGTGAATCCAAAATCACCACCTCCGTTGTCGTTTCTATCCTCCCTCAGGACCTTCATCTTCTTGGGCCCGACCTCCACCGTGACGGGTCCAAGGTTCGCCTATTCAACCGCATGAGGAACGTACACCTGGCTCACCCCGCCTCCCGTGATACTCAATGCCGCAAATGCTATCGCTTCGGCCACTCTATACCCCTCTGCAAGGAAGACTACCACATATGCCCCATCTGTGCGAAACCCCACTCCAGGGCTGAGCATAGGTGTACGAACGACATGTGCCCCAAACAGGGTAACTTCAAAGTGGTCAACGATTGCTGTACCGCAACTCCTTCACTCTGCATCAACTGCAACGATGAACACCCAGCAACTTCTCCTACCTGCCCAACGAGGACTGCCCCGAAAGAGGCTGCCCGGCTTCCCAAGGATCAGGTCATCCCTGTTGCCCCTCAGCAATGACCCGCCTCAGCCGACCCCGTTACTCCTCAACCACAACCCTCCTCGTCCCAGCTCCCCCTAAACACGGCCCAGCAGGTTGCCGATGACAGCCTCTTCATGGTTCAACCCCTAAGCCAGCTCACCGCCCGCCCTCTCCCTACCTCCTCTGGTTCCTGCCCCCTCCTGGCCGCTCCCATGCCCGCAAGACAGCTTTTCCCCCCTGGTGCCCCAACTACCAATTGGGTGGAGGATTCTACCCACGACAACGATATGGAACTGTAAATGAGAGCACAACCTGCGCCCTCATTATTGGATGCTTCGCTACGTTCCCACTCCCCCCTTGATGCTTCGGTTTCTGTTCTTTCCTTCGTTCAACATAACTGCCTTAGTAGCAGCAATGTTTTTCATACTTTGTTTTCTTTCTTCAACTCTGTGAGATATTCCCCTCTTGTTGTTGCTTTGCAAGATATTCCTTTATTTAAGGGACGCCCTCTGGGAGCGAGCTCTTATAATTGTTTTCTCCCCCTACTTCCTCTGAATACGAGAAAAAGGTGGCTGTTTACGTTTCTGAGCAGTTGTGTTCTGTTGTTTCTGTTCTTCCCTTGTTTTTTGAGCGGGGTGACTATATGGGGGTGAACCTCCGCTCCCCCCAGGGGGTGTTTGGTTCACCTCACTTGCTGTTCCGCCTCTATAATTCCTATTCTACCGCCACCCACAATGAAGCACTCCGTACTTTATCTCCTGATTTCTTTTCCCCCAACATCCGTTCCCTACCTTTTCGCTTGGGGACTTAAACCTTCACCACCACCTCTCTGACCCCCTTCGTGCCATTTCACACTCGGAGCAGTCAATTTCTGAGCCCTATTTCACCAAGGCCTCCGCCAACGCATTCTCCCTCCTCAATACCCCTGGGGTCGACACTAGGTTCCCCTTTGATAACCTATCCATGCCTGGGGTTCTGGCTCTTGCCTTCGCCAACCACAGTCTCCTCCCCTACTTCCACTCTTGGAACACCTCCCTTTCCTTCACAGGTTCCGACCAGGTCGCTATTTCCGTTTCCTTTGGACAACTCTCCAGGTCTGTCCCCCCCCCTAGACCCAACTGAAAAGCCCCAGACTGGTCTGTGGTTGCCCCTATTCTTCAGTCCTTTGCCATCCCTCCGGGTCCTTCCTTCCCCACCTCATCCTCGCTCGCCCCGTGGTTCGATGCGAGTCGGGCCTCTAACACCCCGGTGGTGTCAGCGACCCCCTCCAAGCGCCCATCCTCCTTCTCGAAGACTTCGTGGTCTCCCAACCTCTCATGCCTTCAGTGCATCCACCATCACGCCTCCTGTAGCTTCCGTAATGGCTCTCCCACTCGGGGGGAGTTAACCCAGGCTCGCAACACCTACTTCAAAGCAATCAAGAACGCCAAGGCCACCCATTGGGACCAGTTCCTCTTGTCCGCTGACTCGCGCTCCATCTGTAATGCCAAGAAGTTCGCGTATGGTCGGGCCCCCGAACGCTTCCCCTTCCTCCCTAATGCCACCACCCCCTTAGTGATTAACTCGGCTCTCATCACACACTTTTTCCCCCTTCCCCCACTGCCTCCTCCTCCTTCCATCCTTCTCCCTCCCCTACCCGACGTCCCCCCTGTCACTCAGGAGGAAGTCTCTCTCGTCCTCTGCTGTTCCTCCTCCTCGTCTGTCCCTGGCCCGGACACAATCCCGTATGGGGTTGGGAAAAATATCCACCATGCCAACAAAGGTCTCCTCCCATCGCTTCTCATTCTCCTCCACCTGCACGGCTTTCACCCCTCCTCCTTAAAGAGGGCTAACGGCATCGTCCTCGACAAACCTGGCAAGTCTGATTAATCCACCCCAGCTTCGTTCCACATCATTGTCCTCCTAGAGACGGTCTCCAAGATCTATCAATGAATCGTGGCGTACCGACTTGCGGCCTTCTCCCTCTCTACACCCCTTCTCGATCTCCACCAATGTGGCTTGCTGGCTGGGCTCAGCTGCTATGACGCAGTGGCCATCCTCCAAAATGAAGTCTGCCTCCTCCAGACTACTGGCCTTAACGTCGCCTCCCTCTTCCTCGACATAAAGGGTTGGTTCGACAATATCAACTCCAACCAACTTTGCACTATGCTTCGCCGTTTCTCCACCCCCAAATACATGGTCTCCTGGATCTCCTCCTTCCTCACCTCGCGGCAGTGCTGCCTCGTTTTCCAAGGCGCTCCGGGGATATTTTCACCTGTGTCTGTGGGAACCCCCCAGGGCGCTTCAATTTCTCCTCTTCTGTTCATTATATATGTGTCTCACCTTCATATCTCTATCCCCCAAGGCGTTGTTATCTCCTATGTCGATGATTTTTCCATCACGGTTGGATCCTCCTCTTACCGCTCCAACATCAGGCTCCTGCAGCGTGCCTTCCTCACCCTAAGCAATCGTGCAGCCTCTCTGGGGGTCTCTGTCTCTGTTCCCAAAACTGTGCTTATCCACTGGCGCACGTCAAGGGACCGCAACTCCGTCTGTCATGCTCCCATTTCAATCAAGTCCCTTTTGTTCAATCCAACGGCTGAGCTGCGATGGCTCCGATACTGGCTCACCCCCTCCTTGGAAACCTCCTCACACTTCCACCGCCGCCTGGACTTGGCCTGGGCTTCCTTCGCACTCGTCAAACGGCTCAGCCCCGCCGAGAAAGGTCTTTCCCCCTAGTGCTGTCGGAAACTCGCTGTTAGGCTTCTCTTCTCTATTCTATCCTACGGCGCTGACCTCCTTATCCCTAACACCACTATCCTCCGCAAACTTGACTCCTTTTAGCACAAGGTCCTTTGATGGGTCACCAACTGCTTCTGGGCTACTGCCCCCGCCATCCTCTACATTAAGGCTTCCCTCCCCCCAATCTCCCTGGCACTACAGCACAAAAGAAAGCTGGCTGCCCTCCGGCTCATTTGCTCTCCGCCCTATGTCAACCCCGCGTCTGCCCGTCTCGACCCGCGTGTCTCGACCTGGGATTCCTGGCGCACCCCCTCACACCGTCACCTCCTGGCCCCTCTGCGTGGTTCCTATCATCCCCGCCTCTGGTACACTGCCCCGTCTCCTTTCCGCCGCCACCTCCCCCTCGGCGCTGTTGCCTTCTCTATCAAAGACCTTCTGCCCGACAGACTCTCCCTGGCCTCCCCTCACCTACTACTACCCCGCCCGTACGATCCGGCGGGAGCCCCTCCTTATGGCTCCCTCAAATCCAAGGTTGTCGCCTCCACCTTCGCTTCCTTGGCGGCTCTGTCCCCCCCCCCCTCCAACAAGTTCCCTCCCTCCTTCACCCCCCACTCCTTCATGGGCTTGCCCAAGTTCTCAGCTGGCCGCCTTCATCAGATGAGGGCCGGCAATAGCTACCTCACTGCCCACACTTCTTGGTCCAATCGTGATGCCTGTACCCTGTGCCCTTTTTGCGAGGAAATGGACAAGACCTTTGATCACTCTATCCTTCACTGTCCGGCTAAGTCCCAGGAAAGAGCATCCCACCTTCAGGATATCTCTAGTCTGGCACCTGAAGCCCACGTTTGGTCCTCGGCCCCCCTTATTATCAATTTGGCCCGTTACATCCCTGCCATGGCCACTGGTTTCCTGCCCAGCATGCCTTCTTTGATCTCTGCCTCCCCTCCGCCATTACGTTTGCTTGTTTCGCCAGTGCCTTTATTTTCTTCCCCTGCCTCCCCCTCCTGAGACCTCGCGGGTTTATCGTTCCTGATTTGTCTTTACTTACCTGCTGTTATTGTTTTTGCATGCCCACGGCGTCAGCTGTGGGTGGTGATTATGATGATGGGTTTCCTTACTTATGACTCTCCTTGGACTGGGCTGTTGTTTTGGTTTGAGGTTACTTTACTTTTTACGTTAGTCATCGTTGGCGATGCTAGGGATTATGTTTTCCCGCTTTGAAGGATTGGTTGCGCTATTTGAGTTTTTGTTATTTCATTTGTTACCGCGTTGGAATTAAGGCTTTTTGTATGCCATAGCGCGAACTGTATGTACGTTTTTGGACCAGAATCAATAAACATATGAAAGAAAAACAGAAAGAAAAATAAAATAAAAATAAAAATAAAAGAACGAACATATCCGTGAATTAATGGATCGGTTGGAAACCTTGACAGCGTAAGTCAACAAAGGACCAGCAAATACCGAAGGAGGAGACTGTGATCCGCCTCCAGCGCCTGCGCCCAAAGAAAGTCAAAACTCTTAGGAAAATCAGAAAGGGAAAGGAAAGGTTCCTGAGAGGCAAGAAACAGCCGTCGGGCCTCACGGTAGCAGAAAAGGACTACCGGAAGGTCCAAGAACCAGACCTGGACGCCCTGACGATAATGACGACAAAGATGATGTTGGTTCGTTAAGTAGTTCTTCAGACGATGAAAGCTACGGCGATCCCGATAAAAACTGGCGAGGGTGGAAAGGCAATCAGCAATGAGCCAGTCGTGGAGTGAGGCCAAAAGAAGACCTAGATTATGGAAGAATGCAACTATTTATAGATGCAGTAAGCGAGGGACTGGCGGGTGCAAAAAGGAAGGACGCCACACCACCATAAATATTCAAAGCGAAAGACTACCAAAACGTGAAAACACAGCTACTCCAATGCGAAGATTATTTTTGACGAAACCCACAACATGGCGAAAAGCACATGCATAGGATACTTTATGCAATTAGTCCGACCAAAGGGGAGAATCTTATGCACTTCACAAATTGGTACCAATGTGCCATGACGGGCAAATTAGGCCATAAAAAGATAGAGGGGCTCCTATTTTGGCAACGCTTCTGTCAAGAAACAACAAATCGATACGCCAGCACTGCAGAAAACCGTGAGGCACTACGAGATATGGATAAGGTGAAATATGAAGGAAGGATTTCCACACTTATATCAAAAATGGAAAACCTTAACATCAAGGTACAATTAACCGGTATCGCATGGCGAAAGAAGCTAGAAGATAGAGTACCATTACCGATCCTAGAAAGGCTATCCTTGGAAAAATACGATCTTGATACGGAATGGCTAGAAGCATTGAGGAAATGCAGGGAACATTATGAAGAATGGAAATTGGATCAAAGAATTTCTACTTGAGAAAGTCATGTTAAGACAACAAAGCGGAAATACCACGATCACGAGAAAGGAGGACCAAAACCTACCAAAAAATGCAAGCAAGATCCGAAAGCGGAACGAGCTTTATATGAAATGGCCAAGCAGGAGGGTAGGAACTCAACATCGAATAAGGTCAATATAGCGAAAAAACCCTCTGAATGGGAAGAAATGCACAAGGATATCTACCAAAACCTCATCAACACCTGAAAGCGAGATATAGGTTGTACACGATGTGTTCTAACAAACTATAAATGGAAAACTTGTCGGAGAGATGCGGTAGTAGCCGGAATCCAACAAGCTTGTCGGAACGGTACTTACAAGAAAGACCGAAATGATCGTCAACGCAATGAAGGATGTTTGCGAGTAAACCTGGTTAATGGGAACAAGCTGCCACTTCCTCTGGCACAAGTTGCAAGAATTGGAAGACTTACACGAGTTTGGGAAAATCTTTTGGATCATGAAATGGAGGATTAAGGAAATACGGCACCAACGGCGATGGCGATTGGGTATTTTATAAGTGGAGTGCTAAATTGGCACGCGCGACTTAAGGAATCAAAGACACGATACAAGGAGAACCTCTCCCACCCAACGGTGGTAAGGACCCCCCACACATCAACCAGGGATAGTATTTGCTGGTAGTCGGACATGTGCTCCGGAAACACCAAGACCACCAATAAGGGCCAACTTGGGATTAAAATGAAGTCAGAAGAAATCATACTACAGAGAGTCATTAGGGGTGAGAGAGATGACCCTTGAGAGTGACAAGGCATACTTCGCTCAGGAGCTTTTATTCTTCCCAGCCAATACCGGATGCACTAGAGACAAGGCTCTAGACCCGCTTCTCAAGATACGGTCTTTTCGAATTGATTCGCCGGTACAGATATATGAATTCCGTGACTGATATGATCTCATGCCATGAGGGTGGAGAACACGCATGGGAAGGATAGAACATGGTAATCGGCCAGCCCTACGAACCCGATGGTAATACTATGTACCTCCCTGGACAATCCTGGATACCCCCTAGAAAGAACCTGCAGGTTGTAAAAGCAGGATGTAAGGGAACCTTTCGCCAAGGGGTAAAAGACCGCTAGTAGTGGGCTGCCTGATGACCTAAATATGAAATCGTGGATGGAGGAGACAAGGGCAGGCAACCTAAGAACTGCTCGCTCTCTCTCCTATTGTTGTTGAAATGCAAAAAGAACGGGTCAAATTGCCCCATTAAGAAAGCGCTAACTGAATTAGTTTGGCTGAGGAGGTCTAATTGACCGAAACTATGCGGGCAAGGTCTCAAACATCCACAAAATGTCACAAAAACACAAAGCTGATACAATGGTCGAGGTACGCAAAGAGGTAAAGATACTTCGGCCTAAAAGATACGATTGCCTAGGAGGAACTGCATACATTGAAATGGAAGGGAAAAGGATCCAGGTTCGCGTATTATTGGAATCTGGATCCAACATCTTCCTGATCAACGATCGTCTCATACGAGAATATGATATCCCCTACAAAACGAGATAAAATCTGACTGAAATTTTCGGATTTGATACCACAAGTGGTGGAAAGCACTTTACTTGTCCACTCTTACTAGAGATCAGAAAAAACAATCATTGAGCAGAAATTTCTTGCAAAATTGCAAATATGGGAAATTACGACCTTATCATCCCCCTTGGGTTGTGTAAGGAACACCACATGACTAATATTAGAAATCCAGGAGAATGGTATTCCCCAGAAAACTCCTGTTTGAATCACTTAGTGGATAAAGAACTAGGGGATATGTGGGAATATGACGGGACAGTAGTCTTCGACAAATGGGCCCGGGTTATTAGACGCATACAATGAAAGGACGAACAGGTCAAAATAATATTACACAAAATCCGTAACATTACCAGGAGTATGTCAAACAATTTGTGGATGAAGTTGCCACACAAATGTCTCCACGAAGAATGTGGAATCATGCGATTAAGATCAAGGAAGAAGAAGAGCCTTCTTGGGGTCCAGTTTACCCACTATCGGCAATGCAACTAAAAGAACTCCGGAAGCTTTTGGATGAAATGCTACCGCAAGGAAAAGTTTGGCCAAGTCAATCACCTGCAGGTGCGCCAATCCTTTTCGTACCAAAGGCAGATGGTAAATTGCGACTGGTAGTCGATTACAGAGAACTGAACTCTGTCACCATCGCTGATAGATACCCCATACCCATCATGAGGGAACTCAGGGACCGTGTGGAAGGATCACAAATCTTTTCAAAAATTGACCTCAAAAAAGGTTATTACTTGGTATGGATGGTAGAAGGCGATGAATGGAAAACAGCGTTCCGATGCCGTTAAGAGCATTATGAGTACATAGTAATGCCTTTTGGGTTAATAAATGCGCCCGCTACATTTCAATCAATGATGCACAAGGTACTACGCGGGTTTCTGGACCAAGGGGTTGTCGTCTAGCTGGACAATATCCTAATTTACTCACAAAATGAAAAGGATCATATCCAACTGGATAAAAAAGTCTTACAAAAACTAAAAGAAAACCAACTGGCAATCAATGTGGAAAAATCCATATTTCACGTCCAAGAAGTCGAATTCCTCGGCTACATTGTTAACACCAAGAGAGTGGAAATAAGCGAAAGGAAAGTTAAGTTTATAGAAGAATGGAAGGCGCCAAGCTCCGTAAAGGAAGTCCAAATCTTTATCAGATTTCCGGACCGCACGAATGTTTATTGTCGATTTTTTCAAAATTTGTACGCCATATGCAAATCAATTACGGAAACCTTTAAAGGGGACCCTACAGAATTCTATTAGGGTACAGAACAAAACGCGGCATTCGAAAATTTAAAAGAAAAATTCATTAGGATGTCCATATTGTGTCATTTCCATCCTGGATTGGATACTGTAGTCAAAACCTATGCATCGATTTTCCTCTCGGTTGTGTCCTGTCCCAGTTCCAAAAAAGAAGCTACATCCAGTAGCATTTCACTCACGAAAACTGAACTCGGCGAAACGGAACTATGAAATTCATGATAAGCAATCATTGGTGATAATGGAGGCATTCAAGAAATGGAGACATTATCTTTTAGGAACCGAGAAACCAGTTACGGTTTACACGGACCATAAAAGCCTGCAACATTTCCATACCACCAAGAAATGGAACGGACAACAGATCCGTTGGACACAAGCTTTAGCCGAATACAACTTTAAAATTGTTTACCGACCAGGTACAAGATGAGGAAAACCAGACGTCTTACGTAGACAGCTGGAGTACAAACTGAAGGAGGGAGCTGCGCATAGCGAACAGTCTATTATTGTTACGGGTAACCAACTCGGAGCTCAGTAGAGTAAGGTTAAGCGTTTAAGTGTTTGATAGCGGAGTCGTGTCAGGAAAGTGTCTTGATTTTATCGCTAATACTCGTTTCGCTATAACTACTAAGAGTATGAAGTGTAGGTAATTACTTGTTATATTGATAAGATCTCTTCTCCGTTGCTGTCTGTCTAATAGCTGGGAAGGAACTCTTATATTTATATCCCGCGTGAGTTTCCGCGGCCGGTACATCTAATACCTATACAAACTAAGTTCCTCCGCAGCAACTACTAGTCTTTCATCTTATTAATCTTAAGTGCGAACACTCATAGACCCTGAATAATTTCTCCCTTCTGGTTATTCGTCCTAATTATACTCCGTCTTCCTGAGGGTGTGCGAGACTCGGCCAGTCGCAAGTAAACGATGCCTTTGCTATATGAACTTAGTCTGAGTATGCCGCCCAAATGGGAACATACCAGTTGTTCCTTTGCCATTGAGGTGATCAGTCTCAATTTCAGACAACGGTGACAACACAGAGGCATGACTACATTATCTTTACGTAGAGTTGGTAGGCTTAGTGCTCCATCGCTTCTTTGATTTGCCTAGCAAGAATGGGCTTGCATTTACGTCCCCTTAACTCCCGCCCGTTTTGCAGACCTATGACTTAATAGTAGTCGGTTAATGTGAAGCATTATTGTTTTCTGATTCGGCAGGTTATTCCACTCACGCAGATATCATTTATATCGTATACTGGATTCCAGTTGCATGAGCAGTGCATGCTACCCCTCTCATATATCCTGCGAACAGCTTCTGGTCAGAGGGATGGTGACGATGTATACGGTGTTATGGGGATGCTGCCCATTCTGCGAATTTTGCTAGTACCTAGTAACTTCACGCCGTACTGCCAGCGACGTCCGGGCCCTACATCGGGGCCAGAGGGGGGTGTTAGAAGTGCATCTGCCTAACAATTATAAAACCTAAATGTTTCCAAATCCTTTTATCTTCCGCCGAGGAGGACGAAGACGAAAGAATAGAAATGGAAGAGGAATCATCAACCCTGCAAAACATACAGATTTAAAGATTGAGCGAAGGAGCAACAATAACAACCAAAGGGTCGTGAATGGCGGCCGGTCATGAACTTTACACGTTGAATCAAGCCTTACTCCTGGCCAAAGGCCAGTCACCAGTGGACACAAGTATTGCGGTCAGTTTACCAAAAGGAACTTTCGGAACAATCGCTTCTCGCAGTGGACGCGCAAGCAAAAAGGGAGTTTAGGTCAGAGCTGGAGTTATTAATGCAGACTACACGGGAGAACTTAAGATACTCCTACGGAACCATAGCTACAAAGACTACCATGTATGACAAGAAGACCGCATTGCGCAACTAATTGTGACGCAAATTGATAACTCAGAAATGATGGAAGTCAATGAGTTGGATCAGATGGAACGTGCTAGCGAAGGGTTGGCTAGTACTGATTTTGTTCCAATATGAATGTTAATGGCAGAAACATCTATACCTACAAGAAGCATACTTCAAGCAGACCAAGGAAGTAACAAATATTACGACAAGTCTGACGAACAAAACAATCCTCATTCACGACATGAAAATGTCTTAATGTCTATCTCGACTTTTGCACAGAGAGAAATGAAGACATTTGCTACCGAATGCCTTAACCAAGTCTTAGTTGCGGCAGAGCAAGACCCGGAGTGAATGGAGCGACGAATAAGAGTTAAAGACATTGGAACATGGCGGGAAGACGCTACCAAACCAAAGGAAACTAAAGGACGAATTTCTTTATTATAAGAACCATTTCTATGTACCCGAAAACGGGAATTGTGAACAATAATAGCTAAGGATTGCCATGATTCTAAGATGGCATGACATTTTGGTCAAGAGAAAACCCTTGAAATAATCAGGTGAGACTTCTACTGGAAAGGCTTGGCAAATTGGGTAAATGACTGCGTACAAGCATGCGATGAATGTCAACATAATAAATCACCACGACACGCCAGGTATGCGTTGTTACAACCACTACAAGTCCCCTACGCTGCATGGGCGTCAATTTCTACAGATTTTATCATCCATCTTCCAGAATCCCAAGGGCATACACAAATCATGGTCGTAGTAGACCGATTCACTAAAATGCCTCATTTCATTGGCTTAGACGAAAACTCAACCGCAAAGGCTGTGGCGAAGGCTTTCCTACAGGAAGTTTGGAAACTACATGGGTTGCAAACCGAAGTAATATCCAACATGGATGTGAAGTTTTCTGGAGAGTTTTGGAAGTCGTTATGGAAGCTATGGGAATAAAGCGGAAAATGAGTACCGCATACCACCTTCATACTGACGGACGAACCAAAAGAACCAACTAAGTACTGGAAGGGTACCTACGAAACTTTGTCCACGACGATTAGTATGACTGGTATCAGCTACTCCCTTTAGCTGAACATGCATATAACAACTCTTCTACCAATGCCCACAAAATGTCACCATTTTTCGCAAACTATGGTTTCCACCCACAGACTAAATGGATGAAGGAACGGGAAGCTGAAAATTCAGGTGCTACAATATATGTACATTGGATAAAGACGATACACCAAATAGCAGCCGAAACGTTGGAACATACCAGGGAAGTCATGAAGAAGTACTACGACAGAAAGGCAATGGAACAGCCTAATATAAAAATTGGCGACATGGTGATGTTGAATGCAAAGAACATCTGTTCCAAACGACAGTCAAAAAAGCTAAGTCATAAACTCCATGGATCATTCAAAGCCCTAGAAAAGAGAGGACGCTCGTCATACTAAGTTAGTATTTCCGACCGCGGGCACATTCACCTTGTATTTCACCAATCGCTACTGGAACCATATATCTAACATACATTCGCACGGAACGAGAACAACCTCCAAGTGCCCCTGAACAAATCAAAGGAGATTTGGAATGGGAGGTTGAAAAAATAGTGAAGAGAGAAATAATTTCGTACACAAAAAGGGTTCGCGGACGTAACATATGGATGGGTGAATTACGGTATTTTGTGAAGTGGAAAGGTTGTTCAGAGGACAAGAACACCTGGGAACCATCTGAGAGCCTGGAACATGCACAGGAATTGGTGGAGAGTTTTCATAGAGAAAACCCAGAAATGCCAGGCAGAGCAGAGGTAGAATAGTTCGAAAGGTTTTCCTACCGTGGCCAAGCAAACGCGGGAGGTTTTTTACCCTATGGCACTGAGTTCTAGAAAGATTAGGAAAACTAGAATAAGGAAAGACTCGAGACGAACTTACAGAGAAGGGAGCTCGTGTTAGGCATATGAGATCCCAACACCCCTCTCGGGCCCGGATAAAGGGCCCAGACGTCACCTGCACCGCGATGTAAAGTTGCTAGTTACCAGCAAAAATTGTAAAATTGGCAGCTTCACTATAACACCGTATACGTTGTCGCCGTCTGTCAGACCGGAGGCTGTTCGCAGGATATATGAGAGGGGTAGTGTGCACTGCTCATACAACTGGAATCCAGTATGTGATATGCATTATATCTGGGTGAGCAGAAAAGCCTACCGAATCAGAATTGAGTAACGCTTCATGTTGGCCGACTAAGAACAGTCATAGGTCCGCAAAAGGAAACGGACGAGACTTGAGGAGATGTAGCTACAAGGTCATCTCGCTAGGCAAATCAAAGAAGCGATGGAGCACTAAGCCTACCAACTCTACATAAAGATAATGCAGTCATGTCTCTGTGTTGTCACTGTCGTCTGATATTGAGACTGATCACCTCAGTAACAGAGAAATGACTGGTATGGTGGCATTTGGGCGGCATATTCAGACTAAGTTCATATGGCAAAGGCATCGCTAACTTCTGACTGGCGTAGTCTTGCACACACTCAGGAAGATGAAGTTATAACAGCTGAATGACCAGAAGCGGGGAAGTATTCAGGGTCTATGAGTGTTCGCACTCAGGATTGATGAGACAAAGGACTAGTAGTTGTTGCGGAAGTACTTGGTTAGCATAGGTATTAGATTTACAGGCCGCGGAAACTCACGCGAGATATTAAATATAAGAGTTCCTCCCCAGCTATTAGACAAACAGCAATGGGGAAGAGTTCTTATCAATATAACAAGTTATCATCTACAATTCTTACTCTTAGTAGTTTTAGCGAACCAAATATTAGCGCATATTATTACGAAGCCTTCCTGACATTCCTCCGTAATCGAATACCTTAAACGCTTAATCATAATCTACTGAGCCTTGAGTTGGTTACCCATAACAGTATTACTAGGACTGACAGTATTCTATACTATGATGATCGGTTAGATTGACTATCCAATGATCATTACCTGTCATGACAGTAGAAGAAAGATCCGATCAGATTATCCTATCAATCTTTGTTGTATCAATACTTGTATTAGGTAGCTAGGTACCGTAACAGCTGTATTTCTGCTGATAAATACCCCTTCAGCTAAACCTATACTAACTATTACACATTCGGAACCAACATTAGCACTACCAGCCTTCCGGACTCATGCAAGTAATGAAAGACTAACATTCATACTTTTCGGAAATTGTAGGACAAAAAAGAAAAAAGTAAAGTTACAAGAAAAGAAACTAATATATTTAGTTGTGGTCGTGGTAGCATGGATCTTTGGCTGTTCACATATTTTTCAAATCCAGTTGTTCATCAAGTCGATATCGTTTGTTTTTGGCCCGGTGTTCTGTGATTCTCTTCATATGACGATGAGGGAATAATCCCTTCAGCACCGGCAAGCTGAAAAATTTCTCCAAAATTTTGTTTTCCACACAAACAGTCACCCGACAAAACTCTATCAATCTAGCAAAGAAAAACCTACGAACCAGGTTTCCGCTCCCACAGTAATCATATTATTACTGAATTATAGAACCCAGTGGTGTCCGTTTCTTTTGTCGCCAAGATCGGTAGGCCCTGTACGGTAACGTGCCTTCGGAACACCTTGACCCGATGCCGTCAATGGGTGAAGCCCCACTGCCACAACCCCAATCCCACAACCCGATTGGCCATGCACACAACGGGAGATCATATATCACCGGGCAAAGAGGTCAAAATCAAACATCTTCGCCAACCAACCAACCACCACCACTACTGCTAAACAAGCAATTGACGAATACGAAATGCCCTCCCGTTTCACGCTCTCCCTCTTCCCACGTCTCTCCCTTCTTCGCCCCCCTCCTCTGACAGGGACACCTAGAAGATGCTTCACCGCAAACTCCCACTCCCGAAGCGACAACTCCCCTTCCACCCCCACCCCCACTCCCACCCCCCGAGAGCTAACTCAAAAACTTACCGCCTCCCTCTCTAACCTCGCCCCAACCAGCATACCAGAGGACCACATATCCGACCAAGACCTGCAAAAACTGCAATCCCGTTTCTTCCCGGGTGATATATACGCTCCGCACGACCTCTCACATGCGCAGCAACGCTCACGGCGCACCCGCCGCAGCCCACGTTTCGACGTGTTTGATTTGGTGGGGGTTAATCCTGTTAAGGAGTATAAGGTATGCTTACTCACTTGATATATACGCAAGCTAGCTGCGCGAGCAGGGCTTAAGAAACGAGCGCGGGTTTTAGAACTTTTGTATGTTGAGCGAGTACGTCACCGAGATGGGGAGGATTAAACATTCGAGTGAGACGGGTTTGAGGCCTGTTAATCAGCGGAGGTTGGCGAAGGCTATTCGTCGCGCTATCGCGTTAGGGTTCATGCCAGCTACGCATAAGCATCCCGAGTATTTGATGCATATACGGGAGAGGAGGGAGGGCAGGGGAGGAGGCCAGGGGGGTGGGTATTAGACTAGCAGTTAGAGTTAATGGGTTGAGGCGAAGGAAGAGGTTTACGAGGGGAGGGAGCGAGTGGTTAGTTTGATTGTATTTTTTTTATTTTTTTTGCTATTATTATTGTACATGTGAGAATTTGACAGGGTGGGGCTCTCTTCCTTGTGGGCCTGGTAAAAAAAAGGGTCGGTGGACGGATGGACGCATGGGTATATCATAAGGTTATGCTTTGGAGAGATGCATTTGAAGTTGGCTGGCGGAGGTGTGCGCTGGAGTTTCGGAAGAGGGATTGCCAGAGGAAGCTGCGTTCGGTTAGCTGTGGACTTCACTTGTGAGAAGGATGGGAAGAGAAGTACGCTTCGCTGAGGAGGATCTCCATTTCCTTCTCGCCCCAGGATTGTGTTGGGAGAGATTGGAGGAACATCATTATGTTCTGCTACCGTTAGCGTCTAGTTGGCTTGCCATTTGTGCCCGCTAGACAAAATTACCTGAAAATCCATCTTCTGAAGCTGCTCCGACCATTTAACCAGAAATGCTGCGCAAACGTAGAGGTGAAACTCTGAAAACCCAGATTGTCCTTCCGCCTGGGGAGATGTGAGCGTTAAGTATTTTGCGACGAAACGTGGGGACCCACCATGTATGTATCCCACATCCGTATTGTGTTCTTCACACTAACCTCCCGCATTAACATGCAATTCATCCAGCGGAAACTGAATTGAATAAACTCCACGCCTTGCTCGCTGAGGTGTTTAGTTAAGCCCACGTCTATTCTCTGCACTAGGTCTCTCAAAGCTGTGACTTGTCGTTGAATCCCCGGCTGCGTGTGAATGTAGTTGTCCTGTATGCCATCGAGCAATTTTGTCAAACACCAGAAGGAATCTGCTTCAACCACATCCAGGACCTCTCTTGGCAAAGAACTTGGATCGAAGGTTTCCACCTCACCATCTAGAACGAATCAGCCAGATGAGCTTATGATACCCGGCTGAGAGGCACACCTATATATGCTGACAAAAAAATCTGAAAGAAAGGCGTAACAAGATCGTTGATTCCCTGCACGTATCCGCTCGCTGGATGTCGTATTGCCCAAACATACAATATCCGCTCTAAGCAGCGCTGTGTTGTCTCGAATCCATAAAGTGGAAGATGCGGGTTGGTCCTGGGTACGTCGATGGATATCTGGTGCCATATGGTCTGATCCAGTCCACTAGTGCCACGGACGAAAGCTTGCTTCACACCATCTATGAATTCCTTCCTCTTACGCTCCAACGTGCTGACTCTACGGTCGCTGTTCGCGGGTAAATAGCCCAGTAGCATCTGCCACGCCATCGGCCGGAGCTCGTCTGGTATTCCGTTCCATGATATCTCCCTCAACTCGTTCAGGTCTACCGTCGACGATTGCAGGATCCGCTTAAATTTATTAATGCGTTTGATACGAGCATTCAGTCTCTCTATCTCGGCCTCCGTATGGGTGTCCAAAGATAGTGTGGGATGGTAGATCATGTGCAACGAGTTGCCGGGGTCTGCATATGTGGGCGGTCAGCTTCTGCTGTTGAGCCAAGTCGAGCACATTGGAATGGGAACTCACCTCGGACTAGGCCTTCGAACTGTGGCTTGAGTCCTTGGCTGTCTTTTCTTCTTGGGTTGGGGTATGACGGCCTCCTCAAAGCTAGATCTGTACTGCTGGAGGGCCCTCCGAGCTTAGAGCTAACGGCGGGTCGGTGCTCAATGGATAGTGGTGGTTTCGATTTTCTCTGTAGAAAATCATCCGGTGTTTCGTCCCCTACATCCGCATCCCAATCATCATCCGTCTGATACATGTAGTCGGAGAAGTTCTTTGCTGGACCGTTTGGTAAAGGAGGGGATGTATGATCTCCGGAAGCAGCTGGGAGTTTCGGTTGAACGGATCTGAGGGGTGGTGAGATACAATGACCGCGTAAAATAAGATATTTGGATAAAAGAGAAGGAGAAATACAGTGATTCGAACTTTAGAATGTCGGCATGTGAGTAAGAGGCGCCGACAATTTTTGAGGGATCTCGTGTCCTACGCCGGTTATTGCTGGTAAGTTTTATGATACAAAAACTCGGTATTTGAACATGAAGCATAAAGGGCGGAAAACCGACTGCGAACTTTCTCTCTGTGTCCGGGTGGAATTACTTGAGCGACCTCTCCAAAACGTGGAGACTGAACTAGTACATTTCAAGGATCAGAATACGGAAATATCAAATGACGAGGGGTGGAGGCATAGGGGTGGGGCCTGATGTAGACAGGAGCGTAAGTGGAGCTAAAATGGATGGAGGGAGGGTCGGATTACTCTGAGTGATCTACAGATAGAGAATGGGAGCGATAGCAATTAGCATTACCGAGAAGGCTCGTGGTTTCGTACAGAAGAGGAATATGATTGAGAGAGTTTGTTTCATGTGTAGACATGCGTGATTGGAGGTAGACGTGTGTACGAATATGATATTAATGGGGGAGGTGAATGACATGCCAACTTGCACCATTTCCTGAGGAGAAGGAGAGGACTAACGTTAGCAAGGGCTACTAAACGGAGTTTGCACGTAGCAAGCCATGGGAATGTAATGGTTTAGTGAAAGGGTGGGGGAGGGGGGAGAAAGGATTCCATCTTACTTGCTGCTGCGGCTCCAGACGTTTGTGCTGCTGGGTCCATTTCCCTCGCATAGCTGAGTCTGGAGAAATCGGGGGGGGTATAGGGTATACGTAGGCTGGTTATAGTTTAAAAAGGAGCTGTAGTTAAGGGATGAGAGAGGAGGAGGAGAGGAGTAGGGTTGATCTGATAAATTTCCAATACCAGTAATGGTTGGAAGACTTATGGTCAGTTGCTTGCCGTTGGTAGAGCCAGAGGACCCGTGCTCAGTGCTCGAGTACCCTACATATAAGAACTGATGAGGGGGGATGTCTCGAATAAGACGATAGGAATTGGATAGTGAGGCTTCGAAACCCTTGGCCCTATATCTTAACTTTGTGGTCACGATGATCGGTTCAAAGAAAAAAAGTGTGTTACGATACTATAGACAACTATCGAGGCATTCATTGTGATACCGGTAGGTCAAGGCTCGAGAAGGGGGGTCAGAGCCTCATCATGTTTTCCTTATTCAGCTTGCGCGAGTGAACTTAAATTACCGGTCGGAGCTCGAGGTTCGCCGTGTGAGCTTGACCCTCATCGCCCCAAGCGAGGGTTAATCCGCGCCAAGCCGACGGGTGCCCCAACTACTCTGAACCCAATAAACAGCCTTCACCCTCCTTCACCCTCCTCCACCCTCCTCCTCGCCCTCGTTTGTTTCCCACACCTCTCTCCCCCCTCAACGTCCTCCATCCTCCCTCCCCTACACTGGACTATTGTCCTTTGCATTCACGTCCAATTATTTTGCCACCTGTTGGAACCCGTTTTTAGGCCTCCTTTCTGTTTCTCCTTGTTCAGCTTGATCGAATAGGTATACTCGATTTCACCGGGCCTTTGTCATCTTGGTGAATAAACGACGCTTCGTGTGGAAAATAAGTCACGCTAGTTACGGTAAAAACTTGATTGGCTGTGGGTCTTCTTCTACTTAGCTTTTGTCTACAATTTAATCAGCAGTTCATCAAAATGGAAGCGGACGAGTTGATGGATGATGACCTTTTTGCCGATTTGTATGTATTCCGTTTCAACACTTCCCCTACCTCCCTCGTCGCGTTATTAGCTGCTCACAACTGCCATTTTCAAAGGTACGGCGAAGATGAACCTCCAAAGACTAGCCCTTCGGCCCCAGTAAAAGCGGCTAAACCCGCTTCTCCAGTAAACACCCCAGCAGCAGCGCCGGCTGTAGTGCCGCAGCGGGACTCTGAGGCGAGTTACTCACAGGCGCAGCAGCCTCAAGAACCGGCTGCCCCCCAGGTTATGGCCCAAAGGGCAATTGATCCTAGAGCTCCTCCCCCTTCTGTGAATGTTCATAATGCATCTACAAAAATTGAGAATCCTTATGCTGCCGAGGATGATGCGGATAATTACAGTGGATGGGATGCTGCGATTGCCACTGGAAGTGCAGGAGCTGGTGGTCAGAGTGGACAAAGTGGACATGGTATTCACAACGATGGTGGATCTTGTGGTTATGACGGGATGGGTGCCGCCGGTTATGGTGACCCACAGGCGACAGGTAGTCCAGCTATCAAAGAGGATGGGTGCGTATTTAAATTACATCTTTTCTTGGGCTTTCAAGCGTTTTGAAGATTTATATGAAGCGAGAGGATGGAGTATATGGTCATGGCTGGTTTCAAAGGAACTTTCGGAGTTTAAAATTAGGGTATGCAGGTTTAAGGCAGGTGGCTAGGTTAGGAGGAAAAAAGGGAAGCTGGTCGTGAAATGAAGGTAGACTGGGTAGAGAGGGCGTTCGAGTTATGGGTGGACGTTGGTTGCTTCCTCCCATCAACTATATCGGAGGGTTACTATTTCTTCACCGGCATGGGAGATCGCTAGAGGACCATGGAAATTAGGAGAGCTTCCTGCTTTGTCATCTACCTGCTACCTACTACTATCACTACCACTGCCTATACGAGAACTAGCTAGCAGATACATTCAGCATTAAATACGCGGGATAGTTTCTGTACGAGAGCAAGAGAGAAAATGGGAATGAAAGATTGGAAAATGGAAAGATTACTTGGTCAAAGCTTCTCCCCGACAAAAGAGACCTCTTCGTTATATTTGCCTCTCACGCCAATCACTATTCACTCCGCATGAGCCCCGCAATCGTCGCCGTTATGGCTGTCTTTAATTTTCGGCAGTGGCCGTTGTTGTGGAACCATCCTCTCGCTTCAATTTGGGGGTGGGAAAGAAAGAACGAGAAATGCGTGCATTTGATTGGCGTTGATTCTTTTGCCTTGGTGTATTATTTGATATGGATGATTAACTAAAACTTATCTCGTGATTTAATAGGAAAATGTTTATAGGTGGATTAAATTGGGAAACGACCGATGGTAGGCATTAATTGAGACTTTTTACCTTGCATGAAATTCCTCTTTTTTCCTCTTTTTTTCCGCAATATCCTGGTCACAAGCGGACGAGATTGATTGTGCTTGTTGATATATATATTTACTAAAGACTTTTCGTCGCTCGATAGAATCTCTCAAGGAGTACTTCAGTCAGTATGGAGAAGTGGTTGAATGTACCGTTATGCGCGATGGTCCAACCGGCCGATCCAGGGGATTCGGCTTCTTGACCTTCAAGGACCCTAAGACTGTCAACATCGTAATGGTGAAGGAACACTATCTGGATGGTAAAATTGTGAGCACTGCCTTTTGATTTCACCTGTCATGTTTTAATGAGTTATTAACAACGGGGGATTTCTTTTATGTTTGCGTAGATTGATCCTAAGCGTGCAATCCCTCGTGACGAGCAGGAGAAGACTTCAAAAATATTTGTCGGTGGTGTCAGTCAGGAAGCAACTGAAGCCGATTTTAGGGAATATTTCACACAGTTTGGGAGAGTTCTCGATGCTACTTTAATGATGGATAAGGACACTGGTAGGCCCCGTGGGTTCGGTTTCGTCACATTTGATAGTGAAGGCGCGGTTGAGAATGCCTTGAATTGCCCCACGTTGGCTATCTTGGATAAGCCTGTTAGTACGCCCTCAGTCTGGTGTTATGACTCCCCATTGCTGATGATCTGTAGATCGAGGTTAAGAAAGCTCAGCCACGTGGGAACATCCGCGAAAGGTTGAATGCCCATTTCGATGAACGTGATGACCGCGGTGGATCCTTTAGGGATCGCGGAGATCGCCGTGATCGATTCGAGAACCGTGACAATGGAAACAACGGTAACGGCAGTTACACTGGGGGTGGTTCACAGAATCAGAACGTGCCCGCTGGACAGCAGAATATTTACAACGGGATCTCCCCACAGATGATGGCTCAGTATTATCAGAATTTCCAGAGATATATGCAGGCTATGCAGTCGTTCGGTCGTGGCGGGGGTGGGCCTATACCTGCAATGAACCCGGCCATCATGCAAGCACTCGGCCGCGGAGGAGGAGCGATGAACGCTATGAACCCAGCAATGCTCCAACAACTCCAACAGATGCAGCAGCTACAACAACTTCACCAACAGCAACTGCAGCAACAGGGCCAGCAACAGCAGGGACAACCTCAGCAAAGTCAGATGGGCGGTGCCGGATCCCAAGCCCCGCAGTCCCAACAGCAGGTCGGATACGGCTCCCCGAACCAATCAGTCGGCTATCCACACACCCAGGGTGTCCAGCAAGCGCAACAAGTTCAATCCTACGACCCATCCTCTTACAACGACCAAAACGCAGGATACCGGCAACGTAACTTTCAACACCACCCCTCCCAACGCGATTACCAACCCCCTCAACCCCAACCCTCTTCCTGGGAAGGGATGTACGACGACGTCCCGCCCCAGCAGCAGCAGCAGCAGCAACAGCAACAAGGACTCGGTAGGAATGAACCCTTCCAACCATCGTGGCCATCAAACTATGACAACTGGGATGATGTTGACCAAGCAACAGGTGTTGGCAGGTCTGGCAGCGGCTTTGACGGTCCACCGCCGAACGCCCCGACCGGGCCACGTAATGCGAAAGGCTCCGGAAGCAATTACCGTGGTGGCGGGCGCGGCGGTGTGGCTTCGGTTCGTGGTGTCACCGCAGGTCCGGGGGGTGTCGGTGCTGGAGGTGCTGGACCGGATAGGCCGGGGTATGTTGGAAGCGCGGGTGGGTATGCGCGTGGAGGTTTTCATCCTTATGCAAGAAATACTGAGAGGTATTGATTGAGTAACGCATTGTACGGGGGACGGAGTGGGGAGTTCATCGATTCATTACTTAAACACCCACGCGTTTACCATTGCCCTGTTCTGTCTTGTCGGAAGGGTAAATCTTGAAAGGGCAGGGATGATCTGGCTCCAATCACCACTCTCCTAATTTCAAAGTTACATAAGTCTGTTTTTGTTTTTTTGTACCCTCGTGAGGTGTGTGCGCGGTTCTCAAAAGTCTGTTCGTGGGGTTTAAATAGGCAAGGCTACTTGGGGGCTATAACGCTGAAAGTCGAGGGAGGCTGAGGTTTCATTCTTTGCACTAGCAACGTTCATGTTTTCGTTTTTTGTTTGATTCTGTGCTGCTGATTGATGTATGAGAGTTGGTGTAGGAAAAATCGAGAGGACGTGTATATGTTATCTGGGGTATATTACTTATAGCTTTTTTTCCCTCGCTAACTTAGCGGAGAGAGAGGGGTTACAATGGGTGGCTAGTATACTATTGGTTCAATAAAAGTTCAGTGGTGATTCGGGTTGCGCGAGTGATGTCCTATGATTTCTTAGCCAATTGCAGGGATTGAGGGAGGGGTAGTGTGACTAGATAGGCCTAAACCCCTTGAGAGATAGTGTCGGTAAGAAGTAACCTGGGTAAATTATCTCGAAGATACATGAGACATGGCAAAATCTCACACGCATTAGCGCCAAAGGCTTAATCACCATCCGGCTAGATTGTCATGTGATTTATAACCTCTGGTATTTGGCGGCCAGCGATGCTTACCACCTCATTCTCCCATTCAAAAACCTATAATATATTAATAGCCGGTTCCCCTCCTATTTCGCGTTGCTCATAGTCGGGAAAAGCAAGTGTAATGCAACACAAAAGCAAGTGTAACACAACACAAAAGCAAGTGCAACACAATATAAAAGCAAGTGTAACAAATGATGAGGGATGTAGGATACAAATGGAAAATGATGGAAGAGCTGGTATCACAGAGAGTGATGATGACGATCTTGCTTGTGAATCAGATTCTGATTCTTCATGTATTTCAGATGACTCTATTACCAGAAATGCTGATTTTATACGCTTGAATTGAGGCTAGATAAACTCATCTGGAGATATAGATATATGTTTTATAACTTGTATTATGTACATTAATTTAATAAAAAATTTAAAAAAAGTTATTGTGTTATATTGTGTTGCACTTGCTTTTGTGTTGCATTACACTTGCTTTTCCGTTGTATTGCATTGTGTTTCACTTGCTTTTCCCGACTATGAGCAACGCGAAATAGGAGGGGAACCGGCTATTATCTATTCTGCATAGACTAAAAGAGGAGTCCACGAACATAGGGCTCAAAGAACAGATCAAGCAAAATCACTGGTGGCCATCAAACCATTAGTGTATTGTTCGTTGAGCTCCCGTGTTGGTTGACCAGCCACCGGGTCCGATATTCTATTATATAAAAGAAGTCGCTGACATAAAAGGGCCATCACATGATTGAATGTGCCAAGATATTAAGATTAACTTAAAAATGCCAAGAAAAGTAGCCTCTTTAGTCACAATATAGAGTTTAGGTTTAGATACTATATATACTTACAATTTTATGAGATTGAGAAATGTATTATATAAGCTTTTAGAGTATAGGTTTAGATACTGTATATACTTACAACTCGATGAGATTGAGAAATGCACTACATATGCTTTTAGAATTCATGCTTTACAATTTGGTCAAAGAAGTGCCAGTGATAGAAAGAGAAATTAGAGAATATTTTAGAAGTATAGAGTAATACATACTATATTCTGATTGTAGAATTCCTCATTCATTTAATCCTCGCCTCTTACTATTATCTCCCTATCAAAGTTACTACAATTTGATTCTTTCTTTAACCAAAGATGAGAACCTGCTCTCAGTATGGGCAAATAAAAAATGATAATTCTTTTACCAGGTTGAGGCCTCCAGGTTTTCATGCAACCTGTACTACATGTCGTACAGTAAGAAGAGCTACCTGTGCTAGAAATTTGGCCTCCACTCTTGAGCAGCAAAACATACAAGGAGTTGATCAAATAGTTGTAAGAATTACTCTTTAAAGAATCTTTAAACCATGATTTTAATTGTTATACAGCCTGATACTATATCAATACCTATCGGAAACAGGTCAGCACTTTTGTCTGCCAGTAGTGTTGTACGTCATACTCTTTCACTATTCAATCAAGAGTGTAGACACCATCATGCTTTACATTTTCAGGAGGAGAAATGCTCCTATTCTCAAGTAGGATCTTTGATATTCCCAAAATGTTGTACAAATGGGAAAGTAATTCTTCCCAATATTCAGCCACTAGGTCCACAGCTATTAGAATTGTTTACTTCTCCATCTGCCTGTAAGTTATTCTTTAACTTGAACTTCAGATATTTTTATTAGTTACTTGTAGAAATTGTAACTAATAATGTAAAACAGTAGTAAGGGAATTTCGTTTAAAAATAGGTTGTTATAATAACATTTTTGCATTTACCTCCTTAGAAGTAAATGAACAAACATTAGGTGTTCAAATTAGAGGGGCCTTATGTCATGGAATTGGATCTCTCTTACCCAATCCTGGGGAAACTCGGAAGTTTGCTCAAATATATACACATGATTCCAGTAACCATACTACGCAAGTAGGGAATCGGCTTCAAGTTTTTGAAAATCTTGATGCTGCAGTTGTAGCTCAAATCCAGGAGGCTCTTGCAGAAATAAACCCATATGTACCATTATTTCACACAGTAGGTGATTTAATTACATCTAATCCAACAATGGTACGAACATTACTACTTTAAATTCAGGATCTGAGAGAACATGGCAAGGATCCACGTACTTATAACACACCATCAGCAAATGAGATTGGAATCTTGATTGAGGAAATGGGTAAAGAAAATGTGGAGCCAAGAGAAATTATTCTTCACTATAAGGGTTTAGAACATCAAGATAAACAGTTGAAGAGAATTATGGAATTACAACCATCATATCTCCCATTACGGTATCCTCTTATTTTGATGAAAGGAGAACCTGGATGGCATCCAAACATCTCACTAGCTGGGGATGAGGTAGCGGGAAATGCAGTACGAGAAAATCGTGAGGTTTCTAATTTAAATGCAGGGAGTTGTATGGCCTTAACAGAGGTTAATCCAACTACAAGATGTGGGGGATCTAAAAGAGTTACTCAGGCATTATTTCATACATTCCATCTTCATATATGCTTGCCTGCTTCATCAAATCTTTTTCTAGCAGGAAGACTTTTTCAAGAGTGGTGAGTTGACGCATTTGCTGCTACAGAGCAGAACAATTTGCATTGGGTATTTTTGTTGCGGGTAACCAACTCAGAGCTCAGTAGATTAAGGCTAAGCTTTTGAATGTTTCGATAACGGAGTAGTGTCAGGAAGGCGTCGTAATTAAGTCGCTAAGACTCGGTTCGCTAAAACTCCTAAGAGTATGAAATATAGATAATAACTTGTTATATTGATAAGATCTCTTCTCCGTTGCTGTCTGTCTAATAGCTGGTGTAACGACCCTGCTGGATCTTACGGTAGACTTAGTCTTATCCCATGCCGGAGCCCGGAAGGGTTACGGTTAGGCTAGTCAGGAAACTCTGTGAAAGGGTTACCATGTGGACTAAGCAAATGGTAATGCTTAGACTGCGAACAAGAAAAGGTATACCGGGTAGGTAGGGAAGTCTACGCTGTGAGTTCGGAAGGTCTCCGAGAGTTCCGGCGAGTTACCCTACCTAAGGCAGGTAGTTACCCTACCTTAGGGAGTATTGTTACCCTACCTTGGTAAACAGGTTATCCTACCTTTGTATAGGAGTTACCCTACCTTGAGCGTAAAAGGTTACGCGAAGTTTCGGGAAAAGTCATAGGATTGTTTGTTACGCAAGATTATATAGGAGGTTCGAATCTGGGCTCAATCGGGTAATCCGTTGTTGGGCTACGAACCGGAGAAAATCCTGCCTTGGGCGAACATTGAGAAATCTGAGTCCAACACCCCCCTCTGGCCCCGATGTACAGACA
>QLOI01000507.1:95962-109174 GCA_003313605.1 Tuber umbilicatum | reverse complement strand
GGCCTGTACAGTAACCGCGCCTGGAGATGGAGATGTTGTAGTAGCGATGGACGGGATATCCCCCGTGGCCGCGGAGGGCGGGGACGCGCCAGCTACAATGCTAGTTTGGAGCGCTAGGAGTAGGAAGAGGTTTGATGGGCGCATCGTAGGTTATTGCCTTTTCTGTTTGCGGCTCGGTGAGTGTTTGTAAGCTTGGACGAAGTATTCCTAGTAGGATCTTAGGAACGGAACTAGCGGCGCAGAGAGAGAGAGAGAGAGAGAGAGAACCTTATATCACCGTAC
This sequence comes from Tuber umbilicatum, assembly GCA_003313605.1. Lineage (NCBI taxonomy): Eukaryota > Fungi > Ascomycota > Pezizomycetes > Pezizales > Tuberaceae > Tuber > Tuber umbilicatum. Next base: position 108,892 of record QLOI01000507.1, on the reverse strand, counting down.
TGAACAAACAATATGAGACCCGACGAAGAGAACGGAGAGTTTGGTTATCGGGACCTTCGTAGACAGTCAGCAGCGGTATTTCGGGTGTGGAGAGAAAGGACGAAAGGATGAAGAAGAAGAAAACAAACAATCGATTATCGTCGCAGTTTTCGTATCCGTATCCCCCTTCTCATCAAGGAGGTTGTCACTATCGCCGTCGTCCGCTCTCTTTCTCTCGAGAGGTGGGTGGGGGGAACTACCGTTATATACACCTCTGAAAAAAAATTTCCCCCACAAACACGCCCGACGACAGCCACCATATTATGGAATGCTAACCACCATCACAGTCCGGGTAGGACACACAAGTGAGGGTATCGACAAAAACCTGTAAAACAAAAATTTCTCTCTATAGTACGGTGGCGCAGGGACGTTGCGCACCGTAGAAACGTCAGTTTAGACTACCCGTCCCATCGCAAGGCCCACATGCCGTCATTTGTGGGCCTATAACAAAGCTAGGGTCATTGTGTTGTGTTCGCATGTGGAATACCGGTACCCTACCCATCCCTACAATATCGGAGCCACCTGATGTCTACTTGTACTGTACCCTGTCTTACCCGTACCCTTGGTACGGGTAGTTGGCACGGGCCCTGATTCCGCACGGTCCGCAGGACCGAAGCGCGGTGCTGGCGGAGCCAGTCCATTGCAATCGCGATAAGGATTCCGCTGGTTTTTTTGTTTAAATCATCGTTTCATTGTTCTGGGTGCAGTACAAGAATGTCGCATGCAGGTAAAGGGAAAGGACTTTTTAGCTCAGCAATAGAGGAAAATAAAGAAAGAAAAATATTTCTTCTCCCGGGGCACTTGTGTTGAGGAGAGGAAAGACTGATTACGGGCACACTACCACATAAGCCAGAAGGAATAGTAAAAGAAGGGAGAGACCCGCCGGGGGATGGCGCCACGATTGGGTGGTAATGCCCCCCATCTCACTGTCTGGGCCCAACTCGGGATTAGGTAAGGATTCCACTGAATGCAGGTAGAACTAGATTCCTTATGACATTACTAGGGGTGGCTGGGGGGTTAAATCAGCCATCAATACGAGGTTTCCGGAGGAATCCTTGTTATCAACTTCTCAACATGGGACGGTGGCCTATGCTTTTGGACGGCTGAACGGTAGAGGCGCAATTTGCTTTGGGGAAGGGTTTCCTCTCTTAGTATCATGTCCTATCGGGTTTGGGATTCTGGAGTATGATATCTTCCGGGTGTGGTAGATGAGTACGAGTATAAAACAGTACTTTTGTGCGGTTGAAAGCTGTTTTAGCCACTGCGGTAGTAGTTCTATGAGATGTCGGTAATGTGCACGAATCATTAGTTGTTATCAGGCAGCAAGGGTGTCACCAACAGCGGTCAGCCAGCGTGTGATGGGCTCCCGAGCGCCAGCCCCGATACTTGAAAATTATTAGAGATTAAGAACGAAAGCGGTTGACAGAGTATACCATTTGTCTTTAAATGAGTCAAGTAAGGCCTGTAGTAGGACTGATCTGAATTGCATAGCCCACGTATCAAACGTTATCCGTTTGTGAGTCCCCCAATCCCCAGCGGCTCTCCCCGGGAGCAGCTACATGAGATTTTAGACCTCACACTGTTAGCGATAGGTAGGATTTAGGGCACAGGACCCTTCCCGTGTAATGCCAGGACTTAGTATCTCTGGCCCGGCATATCCCAAGTATGTTTCCTGACCAACTCTGCGCCTGGGGTCTTATCTAAAGGCCACTAACGCAAACAATCGCTAAGGCGTATCAGCGATCAAATACCGCGACATGCAGCATAATACTGTACCACCTTTCCCATTCCTTATAATACTCATATTCTATCGCAGAAGTATAGCTCGCCGGACACAACTCGCCTCCTAGACTTACCCCCTGTGCGTTCTAATAAGCGGGAAAGCCCAACCCTCAATTCTAAAGCCAAACGCAGAACGACCAAACCGAGCAGAGCCTAGATACAGTACCAGTGCCTGGGGCGATGTTTTTGTACAAGGCGGGGATTCCTCTATTGGTCCAATATCCCTGGATTGTATTGTACGAAAACGCCTTCCCTGGTATGACACCGGCACATTAGAACCCACCTCAAGTCTCATGGCGAATCAAGAACACTAGCCCTAGTAGGACGGTAGACTGTATCTGATTGGGAGTCCCTTGCCTCATTACCGGTATTCAGTAAAAGGGTTTTGTCCCATACGGGTCTCACTGTCCCCCCTTCCCCTCAGTGCCAGGAAACCGGAAAAGACTAAAGCGAAAATTATTCAGTGAATAAATATGTTCCAACGGCCGGTTAGGAAAACTCCACGGAAGAAATTTTAAAGACTCCGTTTACAGGTACCGCCATCCCAATTGAAATATCCGCCAATGTTGGGTGTTGTGAGCGTGCCGACATAATTGTAGCGTAGAAACTGGAATAATTGGACCCCATGCTACAGCGTTGGGGTTGTATTTCCCTCTTTCTTTCTTTGCTCGTCTAGGAGGAGGGTAGAAAGCACTTTCCCACCTGCTGGCCATCCTTTTACCAAAGAAAGAAAGAAAGGAATATCCCACATCAAAGCGGGTCCACAGCATCCCCGTATCGAGAACCAAAGGGGTAACCACCCTCCCACGGGCTTACCGCCGACATCCTAGAGTCGATCTGCCTTGTAAAAACTTCGGGCAGCCCTTCTCACCGGATACCCGGTCAAACAAAGAAGTGGGGGCCCCTCTCAAGCTTTAAAGTTATCGGTACCCTTTGTTGTGTCCTACTGAGGGGGGATAGTGATATCGTCACCCCCCTATTTCAACAACCTCAATCAAAGCCTCCCCACCCCGTCCATCGAGCAAACCCCCTTCCTCAAACCCCCTCGGATTCCGAGTGTCACCAAATTCTTAGTTCTAGAAATTCTAGAGAATCCGATTAGCTAACCCCTTGTTAATTATTTGCATACACGACGGATCACTCGTGGGGGCTGCCCAGCGTGGTCACGGAATTAGGCGTCGATGTGGTGAGTGGTTAGAGAACTCATTGGGTATTATAGAATAGCTAGGGGGATTTGGATTTTGAAGGTAGAGGATTCGGAGTAATCAACTTGGTGGAAGAATGATTCTGAATGAATAGGTGTTGTAGGTGGAAGGGAAGGTGGCCCCTGTCGCTCTGTAGGGACGGTCCCGTTATATCATAGCATCAGGGATCATGATAAGTTATAGGCGACGGGGGGGGTTGGTGATGATCAGGGTCTGACCTTTGTTTTAATTGTATTATACAGAGGAGTTTGCACTGTGGGGCTCATCCTGCAATGTGAAGTAACAGGAAGCGCGATAATTCTAGATGGCTTTACTCTATCCTACATACTACACCTGTGCGGGTGCCGTCGGTGGGTTCTAGATTTTGTGGCCCCTTAAAAGCCCCAACACAGCACAACTATTCCGTCAATCGATTTTGCACCCCCCAACAATCGCGTCACGAGCACAAATTTCACAGGGGAGGATGATTGTAGTATATTTCCGCAAGGTTCACTTATGAAAGTACCCGCAAGGAATAGAGTTGGTGAAGTCTGGAACAAAGGGGAAGGCTAAGAACCAGACTGAGGAAAGAGATTGATGCCAAAGGGCGTAGTTGGATGTGGTGTAAATACAGAAGACGTTGTGTGGGAAGGAAAGGAAGGAAAGAGAAAAGAAGAGAAAGAAGAAAAGAACTCCCTAGCTTATACTGGAAGAACAAACCACATAACAAGCCAGAGCAAAACATGCACATAGGGTAAACTAGCCATCGGAACCCACAGCCTCCTTATACCATTACCCACGAAGCTGTGAAAATACCTATCATCCATCAGTCATACATTAAGTTACAAAAATACAAATGTCCTCATTAAAAAAGAAAACCAAACACCTTTCATATCACAAAACAATTAAACCTACACACATAAGGATAACCAGCCATAATCAAACACCAAACTTAATACCGATAAACCGCGACAGTAGTGTGTTTCCTCCAAATCCACGCTGCCAACACCGCAGTGAAGAAGAACATGATAATGTTCATAATACCCAAAGCATACACCGCCTTATACATGGTGCACTCCTTGCTCCAGTATACATCCCCGTATCCCCAACCCCAGTTGGCGCCGACGCAATCCGCATTCCGTACGAAGGGTGCGAGAAGCACGACACCGGCAATGAGGAGGCCAAAAAAGCAAAGATCGATAATTGCGGCCCACATGGGGACATGGCGGCGGTAGAAGAGTGAGATTGTGACGATTGCCCAGATCGTTGCGAAAATTGCGACGATGAAGAGGCAGAGGATGTCGGAGAAAGCGCTGTTTTCAACCATAGGGTATCTATCGACGAAGTAGGCCAGGATTCCCCATATGGGGATAAGGGTGAGGATTTGCAAGATGCGGAGAAGTGTGAAAAAGGTTCCAGGCCACATGACTGCGGTGTTTGGGAGTGGATTCTATCGGAGTGGGCGACTGAGGAACGGAGATTTTGGAGGGAAGAGAGAAGAGGTGGGAGGATAGTTTCTGGACGCTTTTTATAGTTCTCGCTTTCGTCTGCGGTGTTATACTTCTGCTTGTCTGTGGCTAACAGAGTACAAATTGAAGGGAACATGTCGAACATTATATAGCAATCATCAAAAGCTAGCTCTACCGGTATGAGGAATCAAGTTTTTTCCTAGTATTGGCGATCAGCAAAAACCATGCTATGACGCCCGTTCTTTTGGTAACGGGGCCCTGTCGATTGGAGCCTTTCCAAGTAATCCATTCCCAGCGGGCGGGAAGTGCCGGCTCATTACATCCCCAGAAGGTAGAGATCTCATACCGTAGACCTATTCTGTTCAGTTTTGTGGGTGGTTGGTTGAATACGCATTCACGGCATTATAGAATTTTTCGTCATAGGTAATCAAACCGCGCTTGGTCCCCGCTAGTAGTCCAACACGTATTCTGAGCAGCAAACGATGGCACCTAAATGTCGCGGCTTGGACCTCATCAGCGCACTCATTTTCTTCCAGATGCCCGCAGAAAATGATCCCACAAGCAAACTCTCAATCTCGCCTCCATTCCGCGAAAAGCATTCCTCCCCCAATTCAGCAAGAAAAGGCCGTCAGCTCTTTCAGCGGGACTTCTGCAAGGGAAACCCACTGGCTCCCGCTTCGGCTGGCCCTGAGCAAAGGCCAAATCTTGCTGGCAAACTTGGTCGAGCCTTGATCTCAGGAGGTGCGCCTATCATCCTTGTGCGGTCATGTCGTAACGGGAGAAAGACCTTGTTTGTGATGATCGTCGTGGGAAGGTGCTGTTTCGATGACGCAGTTCAGTTTTCCAGGAATCAAAACCAGCCATGGGGAGTGTTGTTTGTCTCGGCAAATACATGCTCAAAGGTACGCGTTACTTCGGTATCAGAAGTCCTGGACTGATTTGGGTTCTTTTGGCCACACAGCGCTCTCGGCATCTTCCAACTAGGGTTTTTACCAGCAAGGATTCGTCGCCGCTCGACCGCTGGTGAAGTGATTCCGTCGGACGATACGAGTACTCGAGCAGGTGAAAGGGACTGGAGACAGCGGCGTGGCCATCTTAAAAGTGCATGCTACTACATTTATAATAGCGCTGCACCAATTCAGAATACTAATTTATTAGGTTCTTCGGATTCGAAAGGGTGGCGAAGCGTCAAATTCGTAAACCCTTAGCAAAACCCAGAAGTCGAGGAAGGAAAGAAAAAGAAAAAAGCTCCCGTACGAGCGGCCGAACCCTGAAAAGCATAAGCGGGAAAGAGGGGAAGATGAGGGAGGGAAATAAAGAATACAGTAGTAATGTAGATCGGGATAACGGAGTTTAACAAGAGAAAGATACAGAGGAATCAAGTGCTAGCTAGTCTTTCGGGCGGGTGAGGATTGGTAATCTGGAGTTTGCGCACTGTTGGTCACTCGTTATTCGTTTTCTCTGGAGCTACCGAAACGTGTAAGATACCGTCAGCACGATGGAGGTGATAGGCCGCAGCGTGAAAATCCACACGTTAGACTCATGATTCTCCTCATTCGTTTCCGGCCGGCCATACGCAGATTACCACCATTCGTGAGTACCAAGGAATGTTTAACTCTTTTGCTCCAGGTCAATGGCACCACGAATATCCCACTTAGTCGATCGGTGTATATAATGCTTGGTTAGAGCTTTGTATCTAGATTCTAATGTCACAGGATTGAATCTAGCATGAGTCTCCTGTCCCATCCACGGTACTCGAGAGCTTTCTCACTATGGTCTGTGCCGGGCGGTGGCGCTTATCGGAGCTCCTTGGGTATAGCAGTAAAGCCGTCTAAGGCTACTGGTGCGATGTTACCCCCAAGGAATTGATGGCGCGCCTCGGGCCACCGCACAATCACTTAACATGCTATGTTCTACCATGTCGGAAGTATTACTGTGGTCTGCATTCCACATCCCGTTTACATAGCCCCCCAAATTGGATGTATCAATTGCATGTGTTACAGTGGCAAGAATTAGTTAACTGGCGTCGTCGTCGGAATATTGAAGAATGACTTTCAAGAAGGATAGGGATTTCTAGCCCCTGGCTTTCTTGAGCTTCATGAGGTAGTTAAATCCAAGTTTGGTATCCACTTAAACTTGGCAAGTGATTTGTGAACCTACTTGTTCGCGTCCACTGTATTAAATTGACAGAATAGTGGGTACTGTAGTAGATACAAGACAAACACTCTGCCCCACCTTCCCTGGAATATGGGAGATTTTGTGCTCAAGCTGGGGTGTGACACTGGCCATAGGAAACACTGCCTGTTTCTCGCCAGGGAGCCCAGCTGCCCACATAATAGCAACACCATAGCCAAGGAGTGACAGTATGGAAAGCTTCCTTGCGAGGAACCCAAATTTTGTTAGAAATGGGTTAGTTTGGCTGCTCGTCACATATCAGACTTAACACCGGTTTCTCCTGGATGCTGGAACACGCTACACCTGCATTTGTTTTATCCTGCAACCGAACACTCCTGCGTTCGTTTCGTTAGAGAGTAGGAATGTTGAAACAGGTTATTCGAGCACATCTGGGAAGATACGGAGAAGTTGTGGACGAAGATAGAATACCACGATAGGTGGTAAGGGATCTGAGGATAAAAGCACACATGTTTTCCTTTCGTTGTTTTTCACATCATCACTCGCTCTGTCTCTATCACATCTCTCTGTTTTTATCTGACCATCTGCAGTCATATTAAAAAATTTTATCATGAAAAGCATAGCTAGGGAACTTAACACTATTGGTGGGTTTATAAAACCGTCTTGACCCCACTGGTGGGGAATCTAGCGTCTGGGTTTAATTTCTTTCCCAAGCCACAAGTGCCCGAAAATAGAGGTATAGAATGTATAATTTGCACATAGTTCAAACAACGACGCTCGGTGTCCCTAGGATCCTCGCGTCTTTGGTGTTTGTATAACCTGCCTTTGACCCTTTAACATTGGCGTACTGTATAGTACTCGACCTTCTCGTGCGCTAATGGGCCATCAAGACAGTGAAATACCGGGGCTTTTGCCCTCGCGAAGTAGATCTCTCAATCTCCTATTATATCACCAGCGGGCCCATCAACAGGGTAAGTTACATCGGAATCATGGTTGACCAAGATGTGCCCAGTCGGCGGTGCCAACCCGCCGCAGCACCCATCTCCTAGCTTCCGACCTAACCTTCGCCGGGGCATCCAAGTTTATAGGCAAAGCTCTCATGCTGCCGAATTTTCGGCACGCCTACCGCCAACTATTGCCGTCCGTCGTCACCTCCAATGGGCTTAGGTCTACATTGATATATAATTTATCGATCGTCAGCTAGCACCGCTCGATTATAGCTCTCTGAACCTGAGCGGTGCTGCGAACTTATACCTTTCAGATCTCCCACAGGTGACAAGGCTGGGGGAGCTACTTTCTGTAACATATTTCTTGACAGAATTGCTAAATACTGCTATGACAACAACTTAGCATGGGAGGGGGGTACCGACAGTCAAAAGGTGAGGTGCTGGTGATGGGAATCATATAAAGTGAGGGGAGTGGGGCTTTTCGTCCTCTTTATAAGCTACCAGTAAAGTGCAATTCTATTGGCATCAGGATACGGGTTCACAGTTAACGGTTCCATTACCACGAAGCACAGGCTTCAGTTCTCAGCCCTGATTGGCAAGGTTTTAATTAGGGAAAAGATCGGAAGACTCCGGTATGATACTTGGCCATCTATAAAGCATTCAGATGCTTGACGCCAGGACAAGTACTGATAATGCCAAGGTGTCTGAATACTTTACAAATACCCAAGTGCCCTCCTGCCTTGCGGTCGGGTGATATTTGAGAGGCACAGAACCGCACAATAATACTGGGGCCTGCTTCGTAAAAAACAGCCGTTCCCTTTTGCGACCGTTCAAGCTGTAGAAATGACTCTCTTCCGTTTTGTAACGGAAGGGAAACGGTCGCCTTGTACTTGTACGGGGAACGGAACTGAACAGTTGTATCCAGGCTCTAAGCCATTGTGGCAGTGGAGCAGCTATCGGGATTCATGGGAAAAAAATAATTGAAGCTCAATGGGGCTCTATAAAGTTCTTGATAGATATTCTCTACGACGATGTTCTGGACTGTCCTGTGATTGGTTGAGCTTATCCCACATTTAACCGCCAAAGCGTCACTCCGATGTCTTGCCTCAGGGGCAGGGGGCCAAGGAAGGACTATTCCGACCTCAAAATAAACCACATCGCTGCGTCTCACGACTAACACTTTCCCCCAACCCCAAGATCACCTAAAAGGAATCAACCCGCGAGGCTCATTCATCGTAAACTCTGCATAAAATCCTCTGCACATTACGCGACCCGGATTAGCGCCTGCCTTCCAGCCTCATATTATTATAAAACTCCACCACAGCTCCGGGCATCCGTCACATCTCCCTCTTTCAGCCCTCCCACCAGTCTCTCATTCCGCAATCATGAAATCTCTTCTCTACTACGCGATAACCGCCCTCACATGCCTCCTCATCTCTACCGCCGCCGCCGAAACAGCACTAGCGAGCCCCCCCCGTTTAGTGCCCTATCCAACTGCTGGCGGTGGTCCTGCCATGTGCACAGGCGGCACATTCGATACCTGCGTGAAAGACGTGATATGCGCGCAATCGTTTCCCGAGAGCTGTTTCTGCCAAAACAAAGCCAAGATGAGGTGTGCTTCTGCATGCAAAGCCGCGAAGCCCGAGCTGCAGAACTGCGTGTAGGGGAGAGTGGGATTTCGCGGCGATATACTGTATCCTAGACAGGAAAGGACGGGGCAATTTTTGGAGCCTTGTTTTGAGGGAGAAGTGTCTGTTTTCTTTGGTATCAGGATAGAAACAATGATCTGTGTGCGTTCCCACCGCAATATATTGAAGATGGGATTTCTTTCGTCCCATCAAGCGGTTCCGAATATCCTGAGGATATACTATATTATGATCCTGGTTTATCCCACAATTCTTGTCATGGGACAACTGGACAGAAATCGAAACTTGCTGCTACTGCGCACAAGCCGCGTGGAAAGGGTGAGTGGTTGTATGTGAACTCTTTGCCTCGATATTATAACCCGAGAGTAGATCGACCGCTTAGTATTGCAGCCCGCATGGCAACCCACGGAGTAGGAGTTCGTTTCTACGCCGTGTGCTCATTCTAGCCCCACTCTTTGGTCCCAACGAGAAATGCCACAGCCGCCATTTACGGACCAAGTGCCGGTATCGGTGAGCAAATTTGCACCGCTGTGACGCTGGCAGAATATAGCGGAGCGTGATATGATACGTGGGTTCAACAACTAATCAGAATCGCTCCATCGAGCAATCAGGATCCCGGCTTGAATGTACTGTGCCGACTCATACGCTCGAATAGTAAAATACTGTACTTGCATTGCAGTGGTAGGGCACGAACATCGCTACACAGAGCTGGCAGATCACGAGGGATAAGATGCCGCATAGAACAACCCTATTTCTCAGCCATCCGTCCCCGCAAACAAACCAAACACCACCGACGTAGCGCTCGTTCAAGCTACTGCGCAGAGCATCGGAGAAACAGATGCGATTGATCACCCATGCATATTACTGTCAGACGCCGTGTATTGAGTACTAGGTTCATCTCTACCATGCGGCATAGTGTTGACCACAGTGCGGTAAGGTGACCGAAATAGTGTATCCTCTACTGCATCTGGAAATCCGTAAAACCCGAAATTCGAAGGTCTCCCTACCTTCCTCTTGCGTGATGGCTTGTTTGCTTTCCTGCCTGCGTGCCCGCTTGATTGCTTGATTGCGTGCTTGATAGGTAGATGGAGGCGAGCCTCTCTCCGTGCCATACTATATCGCAGATCTAATTTCTCCAGAGCGAAATCCAAAAACAGCAGGAGCACAACCAATTGCTGTATCGCACTCACACTGTCACCGTCACCGCTATTATACTTGTACTGCTCTCACCGCCTGTCAGACAGGCAACTGGTGAGTAAGGAGAAAACATTCGATACACAACCGATCGCAGGGGTAAACCTGTCAACTACCAGGGCATATCATCGCCTAGAACTACGACTTCTTGACAAAGACATTCAGTTTACAACTCACAATAAAATTTTCGGGGGGGAACAAGTGAATGGGTAGGCTAAGCGGAATAACCAAGAGCCTCATTATTTTAATCTTTTTTTTTTCTCCCTCTATATTTTATATTGTGCCAGAATAATTGAAGATCTCGCTTGGATGTTGGAGTTGCCTTTCCCGGTAGGTTAGGTTTTTCTTTTCATTTACCGGTACTCGTAGACTACGGTACTCGAGTATCTCAGTGCTAAAAGGAATCTTTCCGCTGTGTTTTCTCCCCCTAATCCAAAGAGGGAAATTCTGGACGTCCTAGCGTCATTATCAATGATCATGGTACCGTAGATGCTGTGGATGCTAGGGATCGAAGTCGTGCAGAAGTGGCGCCTCGTTATGCATGCTTTGTGTCTCACGGACCGGGAGTTAAGGCTCTTGGCACCCGCCTGTTTTCGTTTTCGTTAAAAATTAAAACCTGCTCAGATTTATTTTTCAGAATGCTCTTTATAAAAATAGGCAAATAGAGTCCACCATATTATAATGATGAGAGGGAGATCGCAGTTTCCTCTTTGCGCTGAGCTATGGTATGCCGTGAATATTTCCACAAGGTTCGGCAAGTTATAGAAGTGGTATTTGGGGTTAAGCCGCAAAACATAATCCCGTCCGTTCCGGCTAACGAGATGTTTCTACCCTTGGAAATGGCCAATTTATCCCTGCAGCCTGCAATCGATGCCCCCATCATAATATCTCAAACATTTTCCCACAGGCGAGTGGGTTCGATCCTCGATAAACGGTCAAGTGGTGGGCATGGGTGCTGCACCCGGATGGACCGCACGGAGCAAGGGTCAATTATATTATTGTATTACAATACCCCCAACTATCCATGGTGGTGTGCGATCACCCCCCCGACCTTTGTTTAGCGCATGGGAGATGCACTTAGATGCGGCGTGGTAGCTCTGTTCGGTCTAGGAGTTGGTTGGGATTTTTCGGAATAATTTGGCAAGACGAGATTGGCAAATTCTTGCAATAAGGGAAGTGTTACCTAAAAAAACGGGGGGAAAAAAAGTGCCTGAATAATTGCTCCTCTCGATCTTCTCAACGCTTAAAGAGGTTTTAACTCTTCCCACTTTAGGGGATAACGGTCGTATATATGCTATTATAACCTTGCACCCCTCAGCACATTCGTAAATCGCATGTACCAGAGTACAGTACATTATCTACGCCCATCTACTGTTCAGCACGGTACGGAATAGTACGGCATTCCGCAGCGGTAGCCGTGAATCCCCGTGGTCTTGCTATATTATGCGTATGTACGCTGGTTTGGGGTTTGTATTTAGCCCCACACTTCTGCGTGAAATATTTAACAGGTGCTTGTTCCCTCACCTCATCATTTCGGGTTCTTTGAGCCAAAGGTCCAAAGAAAGTCTCACGAGGTCGTTACGGGGGGTGGCTTTCTCTCCTGCATTCTCTCTTCTTTGCGTTTAATCTCTATACCTTACCACTACTAAGAATCACTGGTCAACAATGGCGTCAACGGGTGAATCACCTGGCAGCCCACAGCCTGGGCCACAAAGCCCCCATAACCCCGCTTCTCCAACTGATTTGCAGGCTCCACAACAGGGGCTTGATGGGGTGGTAATTGAAGTGGATGTATGTATGATTGACTTTTTTTTTCCTTTATTTTTCTTTCTCCCGGAATTTCCTCAAACTACTCGTTTCCTTTGTTTGTTTGTCTACATGTTTGCCAACCATGTTGACATAATGAATAGGAAACATCGCTAGATGATGGAGATTCTGCATTCGGTTCCGATGCTTCTAGTTATGTTACTTCTTTATCATCTTCCATAACAAACTATCGATACGAGAATGGCAGGCGCTATCATGCGTAGGTTTTGTCCTTCCGAATATGTTGCTAGATGAGTTTGACTAATCACTCAATTGTTGTAACAGTTTTCGGGAAGGGGGTATGTTTCTTTGGTCTGATTTAGAATGCGTGATCATAGCTAATATCTTCCCCCATCCCAGCTTACGTTCTTCCAAACGATGAGGTAAGAGCTACTTTGAATTATTAGACCGCCGAAATGGTGCTAATTGAGGGTATGGTGCTAGGCCGAGAGCGATAGACTAGACCTTCAACACCACTTGTTAAATCTTTTATTCGGATTACATAGAGCTCCTCTCGAGAACCCGCAAAAGATATTGGACGTCGGCACAGGGACGGGTATCTGGGCTGTAGAAATGGCTGATAAATTCCCATCGTCAGAGGTATGATACCTCAAACTTTCAACCTTAGCCTTACAACTTCTTTCCACACAACAAACAATTCTAATCACTGGTCCAGGTAATCGGCAATGACCTTAGCCCCATTCAACCTAGCTGGTATCTAGCCCCCCCC
>QLOI01000507.1:76673-95949 GCA_003313605.1 Tuber umbilicatum | reverse complement strand
CTAGAGCAAACGACAGCTGCTAACAATCATTCTCAAGGGTCCCTCCAAACCTCCGCTTCGAAATCGACGACGTAGAATCCGATTGGGCTTACAAACCCAATTCCTTCGATTACATCCACACCCGCTACATGATCGGCAGCATCCAGGACTGGCCTAGACTTCTCCGTCAAGCCTATGACTTCTCAAAACCCGGCGGGTATGTCGAACTTCAAGAGATCAATTGTGATCTATATTCAGATGACAACACCCTACCACCCGATAGCGCCGCCAGGAGGTGGTCTTTACTTATGGCCGAGGCTTCAAGAAAGAACAATCGACCCATTGACATTGGCCCGGAACTTCAGCCTATTGTCGAGGGAGCCGGATTTATCAATGTCCACTGCGAGGTGTATAAATTGCCCTTGAATCTCTGGCCGAAGGACAGTAAACTTAAGGAGATTGGCGCATTTAACTTGGTGAATGTGTTGGAGGGTGTAGAGGCATTGAGTTTGGCATTGTTCACTAGAGTCCTTGGATGGAGCATAGAGGAGGTGATGGTGTTTCTGCCATCTGTCCGTCAGGACATCCAGAGGAGGGATTTCCATATGCTCTGGGACGTTTACGTTGTTTGGGGTCAGAAACCGGAGGTTTAAGGAAACAAAATAAGCCAGTGTGTAGGAAAGCATAATGCGTTTGACTTTGAATTGTCAAGAATTAATGATATTCCTCAAGGTTGGATGATACTCAGCCCATTCACCAAAGTGATGTACAGTACATGCAACACTTGTTTAAATTTGTCTGCTATAGAACTGGAAGAACAAGGTAGTCAAGTATCGATCATCAAGGCATATTGTATAGCAACAATCTGTAGTATTGCGAAGGCGGTACGGCGGTTTACTAGGTGTGGAGGGTGAGATGCGTGGGGGTAGGGATTGTGCAGAAGGAACCGCAGTGTTGAATGCAGCATCAATTAGCTCGATTCTGCTGGAAACTGCGGGAAAGGGTTGTGTACGAGTATTTCCAAGCCAGCGGACTCAGCCGACATTCCGCTACAAGTTACCAAGCAAACACCCATACCTGGAAATGCGATACTTGCCCTGGAAATTCAACACTCACCGCACAATTTGGTAATCGCATCTCACACACCGGACTGAATATTCCACACAAGTATTATTCCCCCCCAGGTACTCTGCGTATTCCAGCCTAGGCTTCCATCGAACCAACTCCCGCAAATACTGCTAAACAACACCTGACCGCTCCCATCGTCGCATTTCAAGCTTCCGGTGCCGGAAAAAACACCTTTGTTACACTGAAGATCACTCGATCTGAACTTCCATACACCATATCATTCACTCCACAACATTTCTAGAGTTTTTTCCTCATGATAGGAAAATATTATGTGGCCAAAGGAGTCAATTCATTTTAATCCTAGGTACCAGTGCACACCTCTAGCAGTAAATAAGAAACTACCATGAGTGCTTCTTTTAGAACCTGCCATACTAATGTATAGTCTCCATTTGTATCCTTGAGTCATTTTTGTTGCCGGGGGAAAAGAAAAAGCGGGGGGGTTAGGTACTCACTAGGGTATTCACAAAAAAGATTTCTCACGGATGATGATATCCAGTGATGGTTTCAAAGTCGTACTGTCTGGCTGGCTGAGCATTATCTTCTCACACCGGAGAAAAACAGTTTGAGCCGAGTTTGTCATCAACTCTGGGTTTTGCTCGTTGATTTCCGCGGACAAGTCACAGAGGTCCGGTAAGATCCCCCGAGTTTCTCATGAACATCCTACCGGGACCGTCCCTAAGCTCTCCCGAGCCCACGGTAGATAAACCTGGGGCAGAGTATCTTTGCTGCAAAAAGATTCGGAAGTGGGATATCTCGAAGCCACGTCGTTACTCCCCGTCACCTATACTCGGGTGGTGTGCGATCCATTACCGGGGTTGCTCGGAGAAGAAGGGTGATTGACATCAGGGGTCTGATCATCCTGGTCCGGTGGCACATCAAAAACCCGGAGCAAGAGAGAATACACCGTTTCAACGAGGCCAGAACAGCAATAGTGCAACTTTGTGCTCCCGGTATTAGCCCGGTGCGGCGTCAGGACAGGTGCCGGGGTAATCTACCAAATCCCAGCCGGCATCTCCCCACAGAAAACTTCCTTGTTACACTAATCTCTGAATACGCACCGTACGTATGACGCGAATAGCTAAGGCTCAGCACTGGCAACAGCACCCCATGCGCTACAATGCAGTGCTTGCTTTAACCCGGATACGCGGGTGGGGGATGTATGATACAGATCCCTCCATGCCTTCCCTGGGTGCCTTAGAGTGCAAAATACTCTCGATTTCCATATCAGGAGAACTTTCCACCAACATGTGGGGCTACCTGAATATATATTCCAAGGTTGCATGAAGCACCACAAATTCGCCCACAACAAACCAGGTCTCCTCCTACTCGCCCAATATAGCTGTAACAGATATAAAAACACCATTTCTTTCAGGTATTTCTCCATCATTGCTTGGCCTGTTCCCGAAAAGAGCTTTTTGAGTCTTTCCGAAGCATTCTGTAAGTATACGGACCCTCAGGAGCAGTGCGGGCAAGTTTTTCTTGAAATAGGTTTTCCAGTTTCAAGGATGTTCTGAGGGTAACGCGCTTGTGGAACGCTACGAGGAAGCTTGCTTACGCCCTATCCGCCCACTTGGTGCTCCCGGGCGCCCACGTCGATATGTCAGATATACTCGCAAACATCAGAATTTACTAGAATTTCAAGAGCATCTTTTTAGCGGTTTAGTATATCCGCCTAGATTCTTTTGGTTAGGGTTCCGGATATGTCTTAGAGAAGTGATTACACCTCTGACTCTTCTGCGCTTCCAAGACGCTAGGTTTCGTAAAGCCGTGGCAGCCCTTGGCACGTTCGTGAAATTTCTGTTGATCGTGGAAATCATGAAAGGGAGGCGATGTGGAGCAAAGGGCTAGCTATGATATTGCCTAAGCTATTGTCCAACTGGAATCGTTGATCTGTCTTCTTATTGCCCTCTAGGTCCAATGGATTCCGAACACAGAATTTGTGTTGGCTAGATTATGTTTTAGCCTGTGATTGGTCGAGATTTTGATATATTACAGACTTCACTAGACAGACTGTGATCCTACCAGCGTGTCCCGGGGCTGGAGCACAGGAGGGCATCCGGAAGCTGCCCAACAACCACCGGGAATAGGCTGTGCTTTCAGTGATGCTCCTGGGGGAAAGGTGGCGAATGGATGCTGGCCACCTCCCATATTACGAATCTATAGACAGCTCAATGCCCGAGTTAGGCATGCAAAGGCGGATTGTGAATCGGAAGGCATGGCCCGTGTTCGAATGCTACCATCACTCCCAGGCAGACACTATAAAGAGGGAGCACGGAAGGTGCATCCGTAGGCTCTCTAGACATTGTAATGGGGCACCAGAATCGAAAGATAATGGTCAGATTATTAAGTGAGTGACGGTTGGTGATGTCGAATGAGAACTTTGTTAAAAAAAAAATTCCGGCAGGCTGTAAGGCTTGAGGAATGAAAAGAAAACAGGTGATGGGACCGATCACTAAACCGGTCTATGTAGCCCAGCTGAACACACTCTAAAGCTTACCGGTACTGATCTAAGACGGGCTTTGGGAGCCCCGAGATTGGGACTCGGTATGAAAAAAAGAAATCATTTCGTCCCTACTGCGAAGATCACTCATTCTATCATGCCTCGAGAATTCCCTCAAGAAAAAGTGTTGATTTACCCTAGGTTTCTTTCTTATAATCAACATGACCTCGCGCACTCACCAGGCTTTCCCATTCTTCCCACGAAAAGGGCGGTCAACCCACGCGGGAGTCATGCACAAATAGCACAACCATAGGGCTGTTTGCTCCCTCCGTTTCATTCCATTCTTCTCGTTTACTAAAGATATTAGTGGGGCTACAAAACCGGGCAGGATGAGAATTTGAGAGCTCGGAGGGTGGAAGTCTTGTGCGCTCCAACCAAAGCCAAAAGCTGAGGTGAGATAACAAAAGCTAGTACGAGTGCATGTCAGTCATGGGGTTCAGAAGCGAGAGAATATTCTACCTCTCCAAGAAGTCACAATCTCGGGGTGTTGGGAAATAAAATAAGTACGCAATCACTCCAAATATGACAGTGTCGGAGACTACAGCCTCATAGAGTGTAATCGAGACCGAGAGATAGGATGTTTTATCAGGTATGATACGTACTTTTTTTCACTTCCCTCATTTCTCCGGATCTCCTAACTGCCCCTGGTACTGTACTGTACGAACAAACACCCCATCCTTACCTCACGAAGCCCCCATCGCTCACTGCAGTACTCACTCTCCCAATACCGAGAGCCTGTTAAGGTCCACATGAAAGATTAAATTCCTCAGCCAATAACACACATTCATCTTGAGCTGAGTGCAACATTCCCCCAAAAACCTAGACTAAAAGTTGAGTTAATCACCAATCACCAGTCATAGCCTGAGAAGTGCAGTTTCCGGAACAAACGCCTCACAGTATCATACGTAAGCTTCGGCACACACCGTGCCATGAAATATCCCAGCACACAAGTCTCGGTCCCGGTCCTTGGACCCCCGATAAAGCTAACTCGGGATAGAGGGTAGGGGAACATGTTGGCCGGAAAATAGAGAGCAAAATTGACGCGGAATTAAAGGCATCTCAAACCGGGTGAGATTTTGATATTCTTGGCGAGTGAGCCGCACACCTCATGTGACGGCCTCCGGGGGGGAAGCAGCCATGTGAGTGGAGGAAGGAACGCTTGGGTGCGCAATATCGGTAGGGTAGTTTGGAGAGCTGCAGCATGAGCTTATCTTACTTCAATCGACCGATAAGTTAGTGGTCACGAAGCGAGTCCAGTCATACTGGTTCCCGACTGCGGCCGACAACCTAGTCCACGCGATGCCCCCGGCACATGCGACGTCCCGGTGAGCATATATCCTACTTATTCCCACTGCCCGCCCTCATCCGCGACCACCGGTACTGAGGACATTCAAACTTTGTGTTCGGATGAAACCTTCTGGAGCGATTCGGAATAGGGATGGGCGTACGCACTGCTGATCACCCGAGAGTTAAAGCGGGTAGACAGAGAGCTTGCGTCATAGTTGGGTTTCGGGCGGTGGACGTTAGTAGAACCTGTGATGTTTTCGTTGCACATTCTGCAGTAGCTATCATGGGGTTCTGGAGGCTTAAGATGAAGGGATAAAAGAGATATATTCTTATCGAGGCCTTTTGATTTTGAAGGAGGCGAGGAGAAACTTGATTCTGTGAAGAGCTTGAGAAACGGAATAAAGGTAGGAATATTTTCGCAGTCTGCACTCCCATCTTTAGCTCATGTGAGATACACTGTTGTTGTACACATCTCTGGCTTCGTCTCATTTTATTCGCTCTCTATATTATTACCATTTGCTTCCTCGTTCCAAATATCAACATTATTCCCGCTAGTCGCTGTATATCACAGCTTACATTTTCCATCATTCAAACGAGAGACGCTAACGCCACTCTCCAGAGCTTTACCGACTCTGCAATACCTTTTCCCCTCCGATTCTGAATACAGAAACGACAACATGCGATACCATACTATCCCCTCCGATATCGGGACATATCACTCCTACAGCCGCCACCATCCTGCTCTAGAATCTCCCCTCTACAGCATAAAACAAGACCTCATCTGGAACAGATTATCAAGACACTTCTTCAAGCCCGAAGATCCTTATCCTGCGAAGCCTCGCTCCTTCCAAGAATTCAATGCGCAAAGAGTGGAGCGAGACGTCCGTATCCGCAGATCTCGCCGAAAGCTACGCCCTATTCCGACGTACCTGCAGTTCCGTCCTGATCCCCCAGTTTTGTACAGGGATGAATACGTGCCGATAGAGCCGGAAAGGCACGTCGAGAGTACGTACTATCTGGGGGCGGACGATATGCCCCCGCTATATCTATCGCGTCGCTGGCAGCGGCGAGAGTACACCCCACCAGAGAGCCCTACATATGGCGAGGAGTGGAGGGGGCCCGGTGGAGAGCACGGCGCTGGTATATACGAGCAACCAATTCCCCCGAGGAGGCTACGGAGGGTTCCCAAGTTTTGCTTCTAAAGACGAATACTGTTTGCTTCTGCGATTATGTTTGGACGATTATAACACCTTTCTGTCCAAGTTACATCTCTCTTCATTATTCGGCGTTTGGGATATTGGGTGTGTTTTCTCTTCAACTATGCATTACCATTTGTTGATTCACATTTTCAGGGGGTTTCTTTGATTTCTTTTGTCCTTACCATCTCATCTCATTCCCTTTGCGTTAGACAGTAGAAGGCTCCCCCCGTTTCTTTTTTTTACCCATATATGTACTTCTATATCATCACGTATCTCTTTCTATGAGTCAGTAGTGTGTCACGATCATGAATAAATACCAACACTCTTTTGGAACGCTGCCTTCTCCCCACTACTAGAATACTGTGACTGTTGCTATATTTGGGGTCACCACACTAGCTCCAAACCTCCATGATGCATTTCGAACCCTGGAATATTTTAGAAGTAAGGTGGTACTCCGTGATGAGAACTTTAAAACCACTCAGCTGTCTTATGCCATTCGGGCCTTCAACAGAATTTTAGGTTTCTGGCTTCTACCTAGAATGACATCCTTGCTGTAGTTACAACTAGAACTAATCAATAATTTTCTTTCAGCTCGGGCATAGCTCGTTTGCCCACTATATTGATTATGTTTTTTCGCCCCCCCCCCCAAACCCTGTGGAAGATGTTGGGATCTGATCGCGTTCGGTGGAGCATTGCAAATATTCGCTGACACCGTGATCAAGGCATTGGCAGCACGGCTTCTCCTCAGGCGATGGGAACGACGTTTCCGGAACTGCAGCCGGATTTTCGACAATAACATGGTATAAACGATAGTGCAAGTGAAGTGCTTAAACACCAAAGAGCGGGCGGGGTTGGGTGCCGCGCCCGGGCTTTGGGATTCCGAGTTTCGTTCTCGCCTGGGTTGGCGATATCAGCTTACCGGAGACTCAATAAAGGTGTGTGCGCCATTAGTGCCACAGCCTTGCACGACTCCAGATCTTCGAAGACATCATGGACATACCCCGTGCCTGCACCTTCCCCATCCGCTGCCACCGATGTGAAAAATTAGCGAAATCTAGGGGATCTCGTGGACACCTTGATCTGGCACTATGCCGCCAGCTCCTGAAGCAGCGTTGCTGCAAGTGGGCATTCTCAGAGCCGGAGCCGCTTGGTAGAGTCTATGCGCCGAAACTTCCCGGCCAGCAGCAAGATCTCCGAGTACATGGAACAACTTGCGGCGAAAAAGGTGGGTGGGTGGGGCGGTGGAGGGGTACTCAGGGCGGGCGAGGGGAAGTGAGAGGACTTTTTCATGGTGTGACGTGACACATTTGGCATGGCTGTGCTACTTGTAACTCCTCCCGGGCCGAGGACTAATGAGTGATAGCAGTGGCGCAAGGAAGGCGCCTACCAATCAATAAGGAGGAAGATCAAAACCTAGCTTATAAACGACTTGCCTATCTCGAGTACTCATTCATCCCCCCCTTCATTAGATGACAGATGAGAGAGGTCTCAAATCTTGCATACCTTACCCCCCTCCCGCCACACGGCAGTCCCCCTACCCACCTCTCTTGATCTCCACTTTATCAAGATATGCGACTGCTTCGCTTCATGTTTGGAGCGCTATCGAATCGAACTAACCTATTCTGGGGACACGTCGCGTCACTCGAATACTAGCTTGTGCCGGGCAGGTTTTCTTTCTTTTTTGTTGCTGGTCGTGGTGGATTTGTACGAGTGTTGTTTAGCACGAACATAAAGCGACGTCCCAGTCGCCCCTCGGAGGCTTTGGTATCATATTTATGTGGCGCCGAGCGATTGCGATGTAATACTGGCGAGGTTTTATATCTCGAAACATTCTTCCCGTAGCAAAAAAAAAAGTCCCAATGTTGCATCTATACCCCAATACCTACCTACCTACTGCAATAATTGAACCTCCGGGTAGGAAATTAGAGCTGCCTTCCTGGTGACGCTCAGCCATTTTTCACTTCTTTAGATATCAACCTAAGGCTGAGTGGTCAGTTCCAGCAGTATTTTTGCCTCCCGTCCAGGAGAGGAAATTTCGCCCGTCCTCGCGTGGGGCTCAGCAGATACGGTAGTCAGATTTTACCTGCTAATACTATTGTACAAGTAAGCTCTCATTTGTACTGACTTATACGACGTAGAAACCGTGCAAGGCCTTGGGTGTAGCATCACAGGAAAGCAACACCATGCATAGCACCAGTACGGTAGCTATTCCAGTTCAGGGCTGGCCGGCCAGATAACCCTTCACTCTCCGGAAAATCGTATCTGTCCAATTTCACTGGCCAAAGCGGAATAATAAGTGCCTCTCAGACAACCGCTTCTAGATATGCTTCTAGGTGCATTTTAAACCTTTATCACAATCTTCTCCTATTGAACAGTGGAAGGGGAGGGCGAGGCAAGCATTTCTGAAGGTCTGTTTAGCAACATCTGTTCCGTTCCGTTCGTCCATACAAATGACCGTCCCCCTCTTGTTTCTAAACTGCACTTAACTGCTGTTTGGAAACCTTTGAACCCGACAGTCATTCGGCTGAGGAACGGTTCCTAGCAACCATTTCAAAACAGAATGACTTGGCGAGTGGCATGTCGGTGGAGATCCTTATCTTTGTATAATACTAGTATTTTCGATACCCCAATCCTACATCAATCACTTGGCTACCAATTGCAATATCTAAGTACCAGATACGACATCCAAGTATCATACCGGATACAATAATTACTCAGCAACGGATAGTTGCGTTAGTACAGTACCTAGGTTGTGAGAACACTCAAAGAATTTGTTACAGGTAAGAACAAAAATTTTCTGAAAACAAAGTCCTTCCCCGGAGTCCGAGTATTGGAATTAGGGCTAATTGATAAATTTAATAATGAACAGTCCGCCATCGATTCAAACAGGTTGCAGAGCGTCAGGCAGTAACCAGCAAAGAAGATCAAATCCAACTGGGTCCAGGCAATGGATATACCGGAGATTTGTCCGGGGGCTCAAAATGTTACTCAGTTTTCCAGAACTACTAAAAGTGTGAAGTTGGTGCGTAAAGCGTATTGATTGTAGAAAATAGCTTGTTATATCAATAGGATCTCTTCACTATCACCTGAAGATGTCCAATGGTTGTGGAAGTTTTATTCTGTGTTTAAGCCGCAACCATCCACATGCAGTCAGAAAAAAAGGCAGACACAAAACCTCCACCGGGCCCGGCCCCAGAAGGCTACAGAAAAACCACGGCGAACCCGGTCTGAAAAACAGTTTTAACAGGCGACCTCTCCGCGAACTCCGGGAACGGTGGACCCGCCTTCCGTTCCGTGCGGGGACTTTATAGATGCGGCGGTAAAAAACCAATAAGTGTCCAGGTAACCCTGGACAGCCTCTTTGCCGGGGCACGTGAACTCGAAAATAAACCGTTCCCACCCTGCCCTACCCGGGAACTCCTATCTTGATCATTTCTCGGGGCGAGGGGAGGGCAGGGGTAAGGCGGGTGCGAGGGCAAGGGTTAGGAAATCCCCGACAAGCCCCGAAACCCCCACCGGATACTCTGTAGGGTCCTGCCTAGGGGTTTGGAATTGCGGGCTGTGAGATTGCGATTGTATCTTGGGCATAGAGAGGGTATTCCGGCCCGTTGGGGGCCTTGAGAGCGTCCCCGGGATGCAGATGTGGGTTCCTCCATAAATCCGCGTGTGTAGTTCTGCGACTTTTGAACGGACGGCGGGGATGACAGCAAGTCTTTACCCCGGTGACAATACATGATTTCCTATACTCGGCTGTATGATATACACTCAATAGCTCATTAGACGGCACCCAGTTTTTCTTCCGGGTTTTGAAATGTATAATACCATGAGATCGTTGATATCCAGATTCATACATTCTCCACACTTGGCTCCTAATAACTAAACTCGGAACATTTTCAATTTGCAAATTAAACCCATACAATAACCACGCTATTGGGATGTATCCTATTGTACCCCATCTCGTTCAATTCCCCACCGCATCGCACA
Organism: Tuber umbilicatum; assembly: GCA_003313605.1. Classification (NCBI taxonomy): domain Eukaryota; kingdom Fungi; phylum Ascomycota; class Pezizomycetes; order Pezizales; family Tuberaceae; genus Tuber; species Tuber umbilicatum. The sequence goes on along the minus strand of QLOI01000507.1, from coordinate 85,872 downwards.
AATTCCAAATCCCATGACGAAGGAAAAGGCCATACCCCGGCCAGAGGATATTCAAAGAACGCAAACAAACTAATAAACAAGCGAGCAAACCATGAGCCATCCAGCCAATCAAAAGGCGATCGGACAAAACCATCCATCACTCATTCACTCATCCGCCCACCCCCCAGCACGATACCACTCATAAACGCTAATCCATGATTCTAACAAACTCACCCTCAAACAACCCCCCGACACCACCGTACCATCCCCAATAGTACGTAACTCGATCCAAGCCAACCCCCTCAGTAAACGCAAGAGCCACATCCCTAATCTCTGCGCCCTCAGGGAATGCCAATTGGTCTCCGTATTCCCACATGCGAACACCCGGCCGATCGCCCATGCTCACACTTCCGAGCGAGGCGTTCTCCTCGTCCGGCCAGTGCCCCTTCAGTGCGACGGCGGTCTTTGGATTCCGGCTTTGGGGGATCATCTCTGGTGGGTCGTGCAGGGGAGGCAGTATAACCTTTCGTGATCCGGGGTTCCCGGACTGCGTTAAGAGGGCAAAGTCGTGTCCCTGGGGGCATTTGAATGTGGCAGGGTTCGGATCCACTTCCGAGCGAGTTATGTTGTAACACACCATGCAAACGTCCAGGTCTCCGTTCCGGCACACGGCGCAGTGGAGAAAAGCACTATCCGGGGAAAGTCGCCGATTGCAAAAGTCGCAGTTAACCCAGTGGCTTGTTTGTCTGGTATACCCGCGTGCTAGGATACGAGCTTTCTGGGTGTTTGGGGAGATTCCTTGGGATACCAGGCGTCTGTGTTGTTGAATCTGGTGGAGGATCCCAATTGCCGGGGATTGTGGTGGTGCGAGTACTTGGGGTTTTGTGTAAAGTTCTAGATCGTGGGTGCAACAGTTGCCCCTCCCCACACAGGCACTGCAATAACCCCAGAGCTCATCGTCGCCGCTAGAGTGACAGGAATTACAAAGCCAGAACTCGCTATTAGGTTCGCCGCAGAAGCTCTCGCAGGCGACGCAGAAGAGGCCAATACAGACAGGGGATTGTAGCGGCGGACGTTGCTTTTGGAATATTACAACATGCGGTGGGGAGGATGATGACGAAGATGAGGGTGGGGAGGAGCCGCAACCTTCGTTAACACGGTAACAGTGCGTGCAAAAGGTTTCCTCACAGGTCGCACAAATCCCACGGACGGCGAATTTCAGCGATTTGGAACAGCTATGGCATTCCGGATCCCTAGTGACAGATAGCTGCTCAAAGCTGCTTGTCAGGGAGGAGCCAGATGACGGAGCGGTAGGAGGGATAAATGACGGGAATGGTCCGCTCGGCGACGTTGGCAGCGAGAACAGAGGGCGAACTGTGTTCCCCGGGGGTCTGATCGATGGTGGTGTGCGAAAAGGTGGAGTCGGTGTGTTTTGAAATAACCTTGGTGCCGTTTGAGCTCGCGCCGGCGGCGTACTACTCGACCCCCCGGGCAACGGAAGCACCTTATCGCCAGGCTTGTACACGGACCGCATCTTCCTCTTCTCTTCTGGTGTCCGATCCTTCAATGGATCGCTCTTGACAAAGTCATCAACCAGGTTTTGCAGCAGGCCGCCCGCCCTCGCTTCCCTAACTACCGCTCGACAGGCCGGGCAGGTGAACCTTGAGCCAGCGTTCGCGCTACCCGATGCGGAATCGGAATTGTTCAGCGAAGCGAACCACGATTTCGCGCATGCCCCGCAGTTCGCATGGAGGCAGTCGAGGAAGGTTACAGGGTCGAAGAGGATGTCGGTACAGATCTGCTCAACCCGTAAGCAATGGCTTAGGGTAAAATTGGTAAGAGGAGGGGCTAATCACAGAGCAAGTCAATTCCTTCTCGATTACGGAGGAACTCATGATGTTTGATCCCGTGTTCACCTCAACTCGGAAGATTCCCCTTTCAATAACGCAAATTGCTCCAGTAACGACGGATTCGATTGGATTGGATTTTGACCTGCCCTTAACCGGAAATTTTCTCCCTCCCGAGGATGCGGAGAGGTTCTGTACACCTTTTGAGATACGGTAGGGAAGTTGAAGTGTAGTCCAGGGTATGGCAAAGATCTGAAATAGTAAGTCACGGGCAGAAAGTGACAGCCTCACTCCCCCAACACTCCCTGGCCATTACTACGGTAAATGGCGTGGGATGGTCGGTGATTGGTGAGTTGTGGGGCTGAACTGGGGTTTCCTCTTTTCTTTTTTTTTCCCCTCTGCTGTGTCATGATTTCGGCTAATCCCCTCACCACGTTGTGAACACCGGCACGAATCCTACCAACGCTTAGGAACGATGAATTACAGCAAATCTACTATTCGCCGTATCCAAGCACAATTTAGTTAAAGCACATTGAGTTCTATTCTTAACCTCAGGCACTCCACGATCTGCGCACGATCTGAGCACCAGAAAATCTACCCCACTCCGCCAACTAGTTATGACAACTAGCTCCCCTGCGATGTCATATAGACTTGATAAAAGTAGTGAATTATCTCCCGGGGGATCTATTCCGCAGTCAATAAGACTGCCCTACGATCCTGTATCATACCGGCACCGTATGGTACTCGAGTCCGGTATCATAGCTGATTGAGCAGCCCCGACCAATGCGCACAAACTCTATGTCGCCAAAACCCAGGGTTAGGGCCGATAGGCCATGATGCGATTGTCGGCCACCATAGAAGGTGGTCCATTCTTAGTATCTCTAGAGTTATTACGTAATCTAACCGATTTCATACTATCAAATTTTATGCCACGCGGCCCCATACTCGGTAGTAATTTAAGGCCTGAAGGCGTAGACCGCTGAAAAGCCTTTCAGGCACAGCTCTATCAAGGGAGAGGTAGGCGCAACCCGATCTCTTCGGATATTTCCCCACCAAGACACGATATACCCAAACCAGAATCAGCAGGGAAGAAAAGGCACCCAACCTAGATCTCTGTGATTCCCGTGATTCTCTGGACCAAAGGGTGCATACAACGGCCAAACCCAACAACGCTGTAGGAACTATATATGCATTTTGCGCCCTCTTATTGAAGAGCTAGGGGTACTAGAAGATGATAACGGCAGACGCGAGTTGCGACGAGGTTAAAAAACTGCCTTTAAATTACCCCCTATTCGCCGTGGAAAGGGCACCAGACGATCGATAAGTAACGTGCCTATAAAATTGACAAGACATACACACGATAGCAAAATCTGGGGGGCACCTCGGGCCCGTTTCACCGTATCCCGGTCACTTGAACAAGAATGGAACGCCTCCCCTCTTCTCAGAACACCGCTAACGGTTCCACCGTGGGGTGGGGTAGGCTATGAGACCGCCAGCGTGCTCCTGAGCTACATGACATATACCATTCGAAGCATACTCCAGACCAGAGATATGCCCGGCATCGACGAGACGATACTTTCCGGAGTCGGGGACAGCTACGCCGAATATCACTTTCGAGCTACTTGAATGCAAAGGCGATTGCGCCAGCGTAATCCGTAAAACGACACAGGCACTATCAGTGGCTTTATAATGTTTCAAAGCCCATTCAGGGTAACTCCTATCAAACCACAATCACAATATTGGAGCAAGACAAATTCTATAGTAGTCCAAGAAGAAGTTTGGTCGTGACGGGTCGTATTATATATTGGCCCATCCTCTACAATCCCTTATGAGAAACGCATACAAAGTTCGGAAAAGACCTAGAAGGCGAGAGTTACGCTACGGTTTTCCCCGAATCCATCCAAGTCAGAACCAATCAACTCCGTTTAAACCCGCATGCCCGCAAAGCGGGAATGTCCGGACGGGGCAGCAGACGCAGTCGCCGGGAATGGGCTCGGTGGAATCGTGTCCGCGGTTTCTGGTAGTGACATCGCACCCTCCACCAGGGGGCGCAACACTGACACCATTGCCGGTCACTCCGACGACTTCATCTTTCCTCTAAAAACATTTGACAGTATGGAGTTTTTGCTTTGATGTAGTATCTCAAAGGCAATTTCTTGGTAATCGGCTAGTCGATTCCATTGACCGGCAGAGACATCGGCGGAATTACTATTCAAAAGGACGGCGGCGGTATGGCACACACAAAACGAACGAGCAGCATAATAAGAGCTCGCCCGCTCCGGGTGGCGTCCCCTCCCAGGTGGAGTCTACTGCATTACTCCCCAACCCCCTCCCCTGCTATTGGTTGGTTTTCCCGTGAAGGAAACTCTCGAACTACGGGTAGACGACAAAGTGGGTGGGAGGATTACCGCGGTCCTAGATTGAGTTGATTTCCTGGCTAAAGGCTGTGCCACAGAAAGGTAGGGCCCGTGGCCGTGAATAGGTAGTGGCCCAAAAAGAGGGCGTTGGAGGATACTAATTCTATCATGAGGCAAATAGATGGTAGAGGCGTTGGGGTGCATTTTCCAAGCGGTAAAACCGAAGTGATAAAAAAATAAGTCTTCTTTTCTTTTTCGGGTTCTAAATAACGTTATTACCGTATTCCTTAGGGGGTATGAGGGTGTTGGGGCGGGAACACGTTTCGGGACTAGGGCAAGCCTAAATAAGCGCGTTCACTTTGGGAAGGTATTGTAGAAGGAATATGCAGGACCTACCTTCAGCAAATCGCTACCGAGATATTCGTGGGTTTAAATCTAATTGTTGTGAATGGGGGGAGGGCAGGCTTGGGCTGCGGCCTTTCAACCTCCCTACCGCACCAACTAAAACAGAGCTCACGAGTCAATAGATCGGGGCTTGCAACAGTAAGCCTCAAACTGCTTGAGCCTTGTGCACTTGGTAATGTCACTCTAAGGAAGAACCATGTATTATAAGGCCTCGGAGATCCCTGCTAAAGGGGGAAAATCACAAAATATCACTCGATATAGTAGAGAAATTAGATTTCAAAGAATTCACCCGTGCTCCACAGCTAGCCATGACCAAAAAAGAGCGAAAAGAAGGGAACTTCAACCGTTCGTGCCTCCCGCAAAAGCAAAAAACAAAGTGAAATCAAAAACTAATCCCAGCCATTGACGGTCCAGAGCCCAGTGCGAATACCCGACCACCGTTAAACTTGTCCAAGCTTGGGAAATCCGTCACATTCCAAAAAAAAAAAACTCCCCCCCATTCCCAACTTTTTCCGGGAGAGGCCAAAACGCCCGGTCTCCCGTAATCCATTTCCAAAGTCTGAGAACCCCCAATCCAATCATCCCCAAAGCACGAACTTAAGAGCACTCAGGCTTGATGGTAACAGCCTGACACGAGCCAGGGCCCTGGGTGTAGTCGTCGCAGAGAGTACCGCACACGACACCGGGCTTGACAAAAACCCTATACTCCTGCCCGACAAACAGGGTGCGCCAGTTGATTTCGGAATCGTAAGTGTCGGCCCTATATCCGGCACTATACAGTTCATCATTGTCAGCGCTGCCTTCTCATTCACACTCGCGGTTGGGGACAAACCGGCAGGCACAATGGTGTTGCCCGGTGGGCTCGGTGCGAATGCAAGAAGTGGTGATGTCGCATTTATTCAACCCCGGGTGAGGATTGCATTCCTCACATGCGCTCCGCCGGATCGCGCTGCCGGAGGCCAAGAGGAGAAGATTGAGGAGGGTGAAGACGACTGCGAGGATGGACCTCATTTTGTTTTTTCTAGCGAGTGGGTATGAAGTTGTTGACTTGGCTTTTGAAGGAGAATGTAGAAGGAGGCTCTGGTCGAGTTGATGGAGATAGATGATTGCGGATGCGGATGGTGGTGAGGAAGGAAGAAAGCCCTTGGGAGGACGGGAGAGGGAGGATTTATACGTTTCTCAAGTTCAGGTAAAAGCACTTTAGGATGCCCGAAGAAAACTCAGTCACGATATTAGATACTATCATTAGAACCAGGCTCAAGTGATCTCACAGATATGAAAAAAGCATGAGGCCATCGAGTCGATCCTAATCGGGTGGGGTGGTCCCAATGACTCTCACGAACAAACATCACCAGGCCTTACTCGAGTGCGGTTTTGTACGTCCTTCCATGTCTACCTAGAGGCACAACAGCCTGAGTGTTAGCTAAGCCCACTTTCTAGGCTTACTCGCACAAACCCGTGCACTGATGATACGTATGGCATCCACACATGTCTAACGATCACGATCCGTCGCTTGTGCTTTTAATTATACAACCAAGTATATCATCGCCCAGAACCACACCCCGCCATACCCATCGGCCCTGACCGTGTTCAGCTTCTCGTGGTTTATGTAGGACAGGAACGTAGCTAACAAACCAGCAAGCCAACAGGCTGCTGCGGTAAACTTTGCAATACCAGAATACAGGATGCAGAAGTAATGACTTCCGTCGAATACGCACCAATCTGCCTACCGACCAGTCATTATTAGGACAATAGCAACCTCGTCATCTCCTTCTCACAAAGAACCATGAAAAGCAAGAATGAATGAAAAAATACTTCAGCAATCTAAATATATCCCTCTCAAATACCACCCTGATAACTCGTAGAGGCCAAGAGCGGAGAAGAATTAAAGAAGAAGAAAAATGCTCTGCCTGGATGTAATACGGTATGCGACAGTGAGTGCCGGCACAGGACGCCATAGGACGTAGAGCATTAGTTACAAGTACTCGAGTATCTAAGCAAGTAGTTCGAATAGGTTACTGTACAGTACTTACGAGTAGTCTACGATTGACTACTAGAAGGTAACGCTATATGCAGTGAGCTATGGTTGTCACGGCATCATCCGGCGGTCACCCAGAGATCCAAATAAACTTTTTTTTTACCTTTCTTCATCCCAATAGAGTACACTTCCCTCCCCCCATTACTACTCGGGCACCAGGGTTGGTCCGTGAGCGCTCTTAATGAATAGCCGCTTCGGATATGCAGATAAGCCAACCGATTGTGGGGAGAAGAAATCCTATGGGCGCTTCGCGATTTTTGATCCGCTGGAAGGGGTATTGATGGCCAATAGGGCGGCGCTCACAGATTAACACCCCCCGCCCGAGTACCTTATCCACTGCCACCACCGAATTGCGGTCCGGGATGCCGATCCCCTCTTCGGAAAAACGCACTCGGGCTCCGCCTTCTCTAGAACGTTGCACTCTTCCATACGATCCATGCATCCAGCCGCCGCAATGTGGTACTCGAGTGGAGTGCGAATCCAAATGTGAGACAGTGCCGCACAACTATATTTAGCACCACGTTACCCCACACCCCCGGTGAGGTTTTCCAGTAGTTTCTGCTTGCGAAGAGGTGGACTCTACTCGAGTATAACAATGACTGTGGGCTTTTTTCTCGACCCTTTAAGGACTCTATTGGTCGGATGAGGAAGCGAGGGGTTATTGCGTGTTGTCCTGGCCCCCGGGTACGCGGTACGGCACTTGCAAGGCCGCTCGAGTACCGGTAATAGTGGAGTGTTTGTTTGGCTTATCGATAGGGATCAGGCGTGGCGGGGCCGGCATGGGCTACGACGCCCCAGCAGCCCGGTACCGTTGGGCTTGTCGGGTATTGTTTCATATTATTATCTACTCGAGTATGATAACACATCCGATCATCATGGGACTGCGAGTACTGGTATTGAATACGGTATTGAATACGTAGGCCAGTTGAGTTCTGGGGTGTGATGCTGGTATTGCGCTCAGTACTTCTGTAATACTTACTACGCTGAACTCGCAACTTAACCCCTCCACCACACAGCACCAAAAATGCCATATCATACCAACTATAGCCTATTCAATCACCCACCCCCCCGGGCCCCCGTCTATCAAATGACTTCTAAGGACTAAAAGTACAGTATAGCACATACGAATCCCCAACAAACCCACAAGAGAAAAAAAGATAACCTTAAACCTCAATAACCACTCGGGAACCTGCCCCACTCTCCCATCTCATTCACGAAAGATAGTTGGGTTATCGCACCTAAACAGAGACACCCAGAAATATCCACTAATATAGTAGCACTCCAAACCTCAAGGACGGAAATGACCAGAATAACGCAGGCATTCAGCCCCGGTGTCGAAAATGCATTCTCGGAGTGCCGAATTTCGACCTGATCTGCGAGATTTCTATGCAGGTAAGGCGTTACACACCAAGCTTCTCCAACTTGAATAAACCTGCACAAAGCTTACTTCACTCGGGGCTGAATCCCCCCCGTCCTTTTCATTCGATAGCCGCACTGCGGCTCCCGAATCTATTGGTTCCGAGATGCAGCTATTCCGGGCATGAAGAAAAGTGAAAGTGCAAAGTGAGATGGTATTGTCAGTGCGGCGTATTCTCGGTTTTTTTTTCTTCCTTCCCTCGTCGAGGACTTGTTTTGGTGCGCGGTTGTCGATTGTCGTGGGAAGGAATTGAAGCTTTTTCTTTTCTTTTCCAAGGCTCTTTCCGTTCGCGTATGCTAATTTAGTTCCAAGAGGAGTGGAGCTATTGCGTAGTCTAGCGCTCCCGATACTTGCATTTCCAGTGAAAATATTACCACTTGGAATTACAAGCACGAGCGGTCAGATATCATACCCGGTGGGCAGAAGCGCCGAAGGTGCCCAGGGTACAAGTTGACACTGCCCTTTTCCCTGGGAAGTAGAAGTACCGATAACTTCCCGGTAACCGATCGGTGTTTCATTCCTGCCAAAGTCTAGGAGCTGAAAACCTGCCTGGAGGGGGATTTCTACGTGTGCGCGTGGTAACACAAGCACCCCTGGGCAACAGGACTCTACTCGAGTAGACTAGACGGAGTCTAGTATGATACCGGTACTCGTATATACTCGTACGAGTACTGTTCACAAGGACAGTCCCGTATTACTGTTATTTCCTATCCTCTAAACCGCTGAGACATTCAGGCCTATTTAAAATGTCAAACACTACGTTAGCCTCCTTGAGTAACCACGATATGAAAAAAAAAAAACCTCGTGCTCGAGAAGTAACTTGGTGTAGATCTCAGAATGCAGCAAAATCTGCACAACTACTTGTACTAGCGCCGTACTACTCATCATGGCAATGATGGAAACGAGATTTCCCGATTTTCCCCCGATCACTCAACCAGGCTGGTGTTCGACATTCCAAGCTGGTCCGAACGTTCGGGCGGTCTAGGGGATAAGACTCACTGGTCATGATTGCCATCACCAAAACCATTATATCGCACCACAGTGCTCGGGATGAAAACCCTCCTCCGCCGCATTCGTAGCACTATAATAGGGTCACTTGAGCATGTCAAGTGCAAACCGCACCCCGATCATGTCAGCGTTAATAAAATACAGTACC
>QLOI01000507.1:14800-76663 GCA_003313605.1 Tuber umbilicatum | reverse complement strand
CCCCCCCCCTTCGCATACCACTACTCAGCCTAGAACGGAATAACTACTCCGATCATACCATTCTCTCCCAAAAGGACTCGCGGTCGTCCCACTCACATAACTTCACCGCGGGACAACAATAAATTCCCTATTAATGACTCTTTTGGACAGTTGTTTTGCCCGAGCGAAGGTATACATACAGTATGTGCTGTCAAGGTGATTAATCTTAGCCCAAGGGGCCGATCGATCTCTATTACCGCGACGAAAGGGGGGATGTTGGGTGAAGGTGGAGGAATGGGTGTTTGCTGGTAAGTGAAAGCGAGAAAAGGCGTAGAAAAGTGTACTGTGCAGCGGGGGGGGAAGAGCTGGGAGAGTGGGCCCCTTAAGCGGACTGGGGCTCGCGAGATGTGAGCCGGGAATTGTTATGCACGTGTGTGGAGAAAATGAGAAGTAGGACGGGAGCTAAGTTTTACTTGTGCGAGTGATAAGTTGTGTAGTAGTTCATATCCAATCAATACTACCTACAGGTAACAAGTATGATCCATAGTTGGATTAAAAAAAAATTAAAAAAACAACAACACCAGAACAAGCGGACAAGATTGGATATCCAAAAGATCACAGAAATCGCAATAATATAGGTACGAGCACAGTACAGATCCCCCTAAGTCCTTCAAACCCCCCAATAATCAGTGTTCATCCCTCCACCTCCTCGCCGGCGCAAACCTAAAATAATCTCTGACGTCTAGACTCCACCCACGCCAGCCGGGATTTCTCACCCTCCCTCTCCCACCGCCACGAACATTCCCTTCATCCAAAGCCCTCTGCAACGCCGCTCCCCTCTCCCCGAGATTCTCCCTACGAATCAAATCCAGCGAATCCAAGTCTATTCCGAACTCATCTCCAGGATAAGAATACGTTCCCTCCAAAGCGGGGTTTATCAAGTCTAGGTTCGGAAGGCGGAATAGTTCAATGTGTTCGTCGGCCAGGCGCACCGCTTGGTACCGGACTCTTCTGCTCCACCATTTAGTGTACTGATTCTGGTCATTTGGGGTTATGGGTGGGTCCAAGATTAACAGGGAGATTAGGGCCTTTAGTTCGTCCATCCTGCGTGGGTTCGAGGGTGGGGGGGTTTGGTGGGTTCGGTCGTAGAGGGCTAGGTCATTGAGGAGGTAGGTGCACCAGATGGGAAGCTGCCAAGTTGTAGCTAGAGGGGGTTCTACCAAGTCGGGGGAGTCGTCTGCAACTCCTTCCGGTGCGGCAGGTGGGTGTTGTGGGGGTGTCCACCTCGGTGGGCGTTGAAGGTAGTTTCCCACGAACAAAACAGCTCTTAAGGTGGCTCGTAGGGTGACCCCCGGTGCCGCACAAAGAGGACGAAGGATCGCGTTAAGTGCGTTGGATATCGTGTGCTTCGCGGTATTCCTGCGGGGACCGGTGTAGTCTATAGGTATACCCGCGTCCTCACAGACGTTCGCAAGCACCCGAGATAGTTCGTTTTGGAGCTCGTTCAATTTAGTGAATTTCTCAACTTCCCCAACGAGCCGGTAGAAAACCTCGTCCATATTTCTGAAACCGCAATATCGCTCAACACCCAGAGCCGCCAGGATCTTGCCTTCAGCCAATAGCGGACCGATCCTGACTTGTAACCTTTTGTACCAAAATGGTTCCTCGTATTGAAACACCCCATCAAGCTGCAATCCATCAATGACACTCCTTGCCTCTGGCGTTTCGTATATCGACTCATTCGTATACGCCGTGTAGTTTTGTCGCATAACATCCAAGTTGAGCGCTGCTCTCCTACGGCCGTCCAGGGCCTCAAACCCCGATATCTCGTGCATCAGCATGATAATGAGTGTATCGGCGCAAAGATCCTCCCGGAGCCTGCGGGTCGCGTTCCTAGCGGTCTCACCCTCCGCCATATACCAATTACGCAGAGTCTGCATTCTTTCCTGTTCCTCTGGAGGAATAGAATTATACCAAGTGCTTCCCAAAACCCCAGTCACCAAACCGTCAATCCCTTCCCTCAACGTCGTATCAGTCCCGTCAAAGTGCGCTTGAATCAGCAACAAGAACCGAGCATACACCATTGCGTTCTGCCTCGGATTCTCCAACGCCTCATCTGCAAGGCCGAGACCCTTATGGTTGAATGAATGCCTAATCAGACTGCTCACTGCATAATTCGTCACTGAAATCTCCTGCTGGAAATTCCCGTTACTCCTGAGCCTATTTCTGATAGTTCTTGGACCGAGCGACTCTCGGAGATCCTCTACTCCGGGTTCTTCGTTTTCTCCCCACAACGGCGGGGGGCGAACCCAGCCGGGGTACTCCATACCCATTTCAGCGAAGGAGCGCCTGATTTCCCTTTCCAAAGTTGCACGCAGACGGTCGTGGGTCGGGAAGAATTTGTACCTTTCTGAGTCCACAATCAGTCCGTCGACTACAGTAGAACCTGGCTCGGGATCCCTCTTATTAAAAGCCCGGACAAAAGCTAGCTCCAATTGGTAGGTGCCAAGAACATTTCGCCCAGAGCTCAAGACACCCAGTTCCGGAGGTGGTCTAAAAAGAGTGGTCTCAGTGGCCCATGGGTGAACTTCTATATTTTCCATATATCCATAGTGGCTTAATCTCTCCGCTGTACTGCTCGCACGCATTAGCTATCCTAACCCAATCGCATTTCTGGATTAGAGATTACTTTACTTACACTCTCGGAATATCGCAAGTGAGAAGTAGTCTATAAGCTAAAGCGATACCAACACCGGTTCCAATAACATACCCAAGAGTTCTATCATCTTCCTCAAAGCCGGCCGAATTCCTCAAAGTTCTAGCCAACTTCCGTTGTTCGCTCCGGTATACTTCCAATTGCACTTCGTAGGTTCCTCTCGCCCTACTGGCTTCCTGTTGGCTCAGATTACTCAGCACAGGCATAACCGGCTTCAGCATGCCTCCAGTTCTCAAGTGGTGTAACAGCGGCAGATGTCGATCGCCCGCAAGCATCCACGATATAAAATCCTCGTAGTCAAAAGAGACTCTCTGCTCAGCCCAACAATCTGGAATAGTAAACCCAGTTGGCAGCCCTTGCTCGTCTCTCCCTGTCCCCAAATATTCGGTATACGGAATGAAATTATAAGATCTTAGAATTGTATCAATCAAATCTCTGAAATCAAAGTTCCCGGAAAAGCAAGGACACGAACGATTAGCATAGTCAACGATATTCGCGTGAAAACCCAGAGGACAGCCTCTTGGGCCGCGCGGGAAATTGAGCTCGGCTGGTCTATCGACATAGAAAAAGTCTGCCGGACCAACATCTTTGAAGTTAGGGTACCGCATGAGCGAGTTGGGAAACTCTCTGAATGGGCGCCGTTTGGGATAGGGTTCGTCGGGTGCCCGGTGCCCGCGGTAACAATGTTCCATCGTGGCGTCCAGTGCGGCGATTCCTCGCGGGAGATCTAGCCAAATCTTGATCCTAAGTGGATTCATGAGAAATCTGAATAACCGACGAAGCTATACCATCAAACTCCCGGTCAATACAGTCAAATTTGCCGTGTGGGAATGAATGTAAAAATACCTCATCCAAACTCTCTGAATTAGGCGTCCTCAGCATGTGGGCAACATGAAAAGTAGCCACACAATATCTATCAACTATTTTCAAGCATATAAACATTAGTACACGAGCTTACTAGCACAGCCAGGGCAAAATCACCAGTAACAGTCAAAATGTTAATCAATTCCCGGTCCTTCTGAACGTAAACGCTCTCTTTCCCGTCCCCGGTGCTTTGTGTCTCCCGTTCATCCCTTTCCTCATCAACATCGAGCTTCCTCACAGTGCCCCTCTCGAACTCTGGCGGGAAGCACAGGTACTCGACATGAATTGCAATACCCTCACGCCACTTCCGGCGCTGCATATGCAAACCACTCCTCATATAAGTCGTGGAAAAGAACCTAAGGTGGTTAAAGGCGCCTTTGATCAATTTTAGCGCGGGTCTGATATCAGCAGGTCTCATAACCGATATCGAACCAATGACCAAATCCCTGTGATTCGCCATAAGGTCCCCAGAAGCTCTAGTCTTGTACCCGTTAAAGCAACCGATCGCTCCAGTGCGTATGTCTGTATGCCACCTCACTGGCCTACAAAACCAATAGTTCGAATCAAACTCTCGGAGCATGTATATCGAGGTATCCCAGCCGGCGCGATAGTACCTATCCAGAACCGGTACTGTAGGAAATGTGGAATCCTCCCGGCTGTATTCCCTGTAACTATCGACTTGTGCTTGGAGCGCTGTCTCCTTCCGATACCTAATACCGTCCACCACTGTTGCAACCTCTAGAAGCTCTTCCTCTGTTAGCAGAGGAGTCGCTAGAATATTGCGATATTTCTCCTCCCTCCGCCGGGTCTGCCTCTCTTCCAGCACCTGTGCTAGCCGATGCTGCAATCTCCAGTCGAACTCATCTCCGCGGTTCCGCCAAAACCAGAGCTCGAGAGGGTGGACCCTGATACTCTGAATAATACGAAGATAGGAGAGTGTGAAAGCTGCCATCAACAGCGGGATTACGGCAATTGACACGGAAGGGAAGAACACAACCTTGTTGATGGCGATGGGGACCCACAAGTTGAGCCAGTACAGCGTGCGTAAGGGATACTGCGGATCATCCACCCAGATATCCCAACAGAGTAGGGCGAATGGGGTGATGTAGTGAGTGAAAAGTTCGCTCAACAGAAGTTGTATCGCGACCGGCTTGATAACCATCCAAGCATATCCCCCCAAGCCATCCTCGAAACCTGAAAGGCCTATTGTTTCCAAAGTATCCATATTAAAAGCGCCATTCCTGTATGCTTTCGCTGCAAGGTCGATATAGAGCCTTGCTTCGTCCATGTTGCGCAGCAACACCGAATCAGCCATTCCGATGATTCCGAGTGATAAAGGGAGATGGGGAAGTTTTCCAATCCTTGAGTAGTAGGAGTGCCGCGAATTAATGCTTTTTGGTAGTAAGGTTGTCTCCCCAGCTGCGAGGTGTGACTGTAACCTACGATAATGCCCACCTACCCACCGAGATACGAAAAACATTTAAATTGGTTTTTGAGAAAAGCCAGTATAATAAACCATCCAAACCTCAAAAAGAATAGAAAACCACCCCCAGGATCCCTTACTCAAGCCCATGGCACACTCTCAAATAGTGAGACAGGCTCAGAACGAACTACGCAAAGCCTTCAAGGATAAAGTTCATGAACTCTTTGTCTTGATGGGAATGCACATGATCTCTCGAAATTCTAGCTTTTTGCTCACTACACACTCGGCAAGTAAGTTCTAAGCAACCTAAAGCAGGATAATGGAGGATAGACACAATACCCGAAGGTGATTTGGCAGTACCAGAAGGGCCATTTCCTGTTTGCAAGCAGAGCCAGGGCGTTGACGACTCTTGCCATACATGCCATATCCTCAAGCAGTAGACCTCATATCTCCAACGAACCAAAATGATCCACTCACAAATACTACTACCTCCCCTAAACACATCACCCTATATCTAAAAATTCAAAGAAACCCCAGCAATATCTGTTGTACTCGCACTCACAATCCATCGCTCGACAGCTATCAAAAAAAAGAGGGAGAGAGGAAAAGAAAAAAAAGCTGAACAAAGGGATAACAATAATAATCCCGGCAACCTAAACAGAAAGAAAACCAGAAGACAAAGATTTCCACAACTTGTGATAAGCGTTCTTTACAAAAACGTACCTATATACGCGACTATTGTGCCTAGGAACAGATGTTCTGCTATTGGAGTCGACATAACCAGAGATGTATGATTCCATTCGCGCCCGCTCGGAAAAATCCTCTACCTAAATACTATGATACCAAAGTTAATGACAAATTTGATATTAGAGTACTTGTGTATTGTTCAGATGTAAGGTACTTGTCCTCCTTTCCCATCACTCGCTAACAAATAGAACAAAAATCGTATTATGTTAGTGCTTTAATCTGCCCCTTCCCTGAAAGACACGTCCCGTATACCAAAAGAACCTGAATAATCAGATAATGGGCTACCGGTATGATGTTGAAGTAGCCTCTCCTACTATGGTCTGGTGTTTTTTCTTTGTCCCGGGGAGCAGGACTTTCGGGGTGTTTTTCGCCCCTTCTCCAGAGGAGGAAATATTGGACTACACACCGGTAGCACATGGTCCGCTAATTCGAGTTCTTACGGTACAGTACAGTACTCCTAGACTAATAATATCTACTACCAGCTCCCCCAAATTGCGTCGGCACCAGGGGAAACAAGCAGGAATCTACATGACACAACCCCTCAGTCAACAAAATAACCCGATTTCCAGAATTCTTTCTCTGATATCCGCCCGTAACTTACCACCTGTTGCATTGGGTCCAGCTTCCAACCTCATCTCCAGATACCTCTTATTGTCGCCCTCGATACGACTAGCAAGCATCTTAACCACCCCGGTGAAACGTTTCGTGATCTCATCCTCGACATGGAGCCTCCCGAGAAAAGAAAAGTCGCATGTTGGGTGACTCCTGAATAAATTTAATGCCCCGTAACGACCCAAGGAACTCGGGTGTACACCCGAACGTTTGTCTAGAGCCTCGATGCACGCAAAACATGAGGCATCACCGGCACAATAGTCTTCAGCATCTTCACCAAGTCGGGAGTCATGGGCCCCTGCCATCAAAATCCTTTTTCGCCTCCTGGAAAGCCTGCTGTACGCGTTGAGTGATTTTACCCCGGCTAACCAGCTACTTGGGGATTGCTCCCACCATGTTGGTGGAGGATTGTTCCTTCTTGGCGAGAAATTGCAGCCTAGCCCCACAAAGGCAGTATCTTCTCCACCGACCTAGTACTCGAGTAGAGGGCTGATGCTTGCTGGCTGTTAGCGGTGTCTCATGCTGCTTGACGTTTTCTTCCAGAGAAAGAAGTGTTCTCACCTAAGTATACCCCCCCACTCCTAAGTTTTCGAAACAGAATAACACCGGAAGAACCCCTCATCCTCTATACCACCATCGTTCCGTTTTCGAAATTCGCTCGCTTCCACCTCCCAAGCCATCTAGTCTATCGATTCGGACCCTGATGCCACTGCCGAAGCCTCCAGTGGCGAGAGCCACCTCAAAAACCCTCACCATCTGCTTCCGCGCTTGCGTTGATGATGTTTTGCCAATTGAAGCAGTTGGAATTGTTAAAAGAGGTTATATTACCAGTGATCCCCATGCCGTGAGGTTTATTTTCGCTTCATATCATACCGGAAGCGCCCCCAACATCGCGTTTAATGATAAAGGTTGCACTCGTATTATAATAGAGTTTGATGTGATTCCCATGAGTTGGAGGGATTAGAATAGGATCTAGGATTTGACAAGCATGTAGACGAGGTCCAATCACACCCCCAGCAAGAAAACCCGTTCCCGATAACACGGTGCTT
The DNA here is from genome assembly GCA_003313605.1 of Tuber umbilicatum. Classification (NCBI taxonomy): domain Eukaryota; kingdom Fungi; phylum Ascomycota; class Pezizomycetes; order Pezizales; family Tuberaceae; genus Tuber; species Tuber umbilicatum. The sequence goes on along the minus strand of QLOI01000507.1, from coordinate 69,273 downwards.
TGCCGCCAAAAGCCCAACCCGAATTCTTTCGCAGGTGTGGAGCTAAATATCACTTTCTATTACAGTACTCGAGTACAGGCACCGTACCGGTACTATGGTGCCGTATTTGCCTTGAAGAGGGCAACTACCGCTATCCGCTTTATGCACGGTTAGTATGCTAATACGGCACGGCACAAGTACCGTACAGCGTCCGAGCAGATCAATCAACTATTACTGCAAACCTATGCTGCCCAACTCCAGCCTTGTCCAGCCATCTCTCTCCGGATATCGTGGTAATCCCAGACTCCCCCTATGCCATCCTTTTGATATGACGCCAGACACCCGAAGTCGATATCGGTACCGATGCATGGGTCGTTCATTTAGTTACATAATACTGCACAAAGATAAGGCTTGGAAAAAATCTACCGCACGCTAAAAAATCACAATTCCAGTGCGATTCGGATTTTCTATTTCTACGAACACCGCTCCCGCTGAAAACCGGAACTAATAGAATTAAGGAAGAGCATCTTCAGAGAACCCCTTCGCAGCCATATCTTTTCAAGGGTGCGGTCATGGCTGGAAATGTTTGGGAGTTATTATTGCCTTGCTGTTCTTTTGGCTTCAAGGGTCAGGCATCTTCTAGGCGCTGTGCCGCGGTCGACCTACTGTAGATTAACCTTAACCTCACCTCTTCCCCGCCAACTAACCTACTTCGACAAACGTCGCCTTTGAAGACTATGTCCCTCCTCGTCCTCCCCAACGAGCTCCTCCTGCAAATCTCCGCCTTCCTAATCCCACCAGACGTCAACTCCCTCCTACGCACGAACCACCGTCTAGCAGCACTCCTAACCCCTGCTCTAATCCCCAGCCTATTCCAACCCCATTCAGAAAAATACGCGAGTAGTGCCCTCTACGCCTTCGCCGGCCGTGATGATAGCACCACAGTCAAAAAGCTCCTATCCATGGGAATCCAGAAAAATATCGCCCCTGACATGGCCATTCTTCTCCACGCCATAACTTCTGGTCAAAGCGCAACCGTGGTTCAAACGCTCCTGGACTGTGGCCTCAACGACACGACCCCGATCATGTTCTGGAACGCGACAGCACTGCACGTAGCGGTCGAAGCCGGGCGTGTAGACGTCGCAGAGGTGCTGCTTTGCAGTAGAGAGTTCAATATTAATGCGCTTGATTGGCATGGCTTCACGCCACTGCACTCCGCCGTGGACAACCAGGATGAGGGAATGCTTCTCCTCCTGCTGAAGGAGAAAGACGTCGACCCAAACGTCGTGAACAATGATTCCTTCACACCACTATACCTTGCCACGTTCCGTGGGTTGGAGGGATGCGTGCGCTTGCTCCTCGCCGACGAGAGAGTTCAAGTCAACGCGCCGGGTCCGGGCGGGCTGACGCCGTTGCACTGCGCCGTTCAGGACGCCGATGCTGCCCTCGTCAAGTTGTTCCTTACGGATCCCCGGATCGATCCGAATGCTCCGTATGCGCTGGATGGCTCCACGCCGATGCATCTCGCTGTGCGTAATTACCAGAGAGATAAGCTAACTGTGCTCCGGTTATTGCTCGACGACGCTAGGGTCCGGACGGACCTTCGGGACCTGTCCGATCGCACGCCGTTGCAGCTTGCCGTCCACCGGGACGACAAGGAGACCGTGGCCGTTTTGCTGGAGTGTCCCAGAGTGGATGTCAACCTACAGGATGAGCTCGGAAATACCCCTTTGCATTTCGCAGCGATGGGCGGGTACTTGGAAGTTATGAAGGAATTGCTTGGAAGATTGAATTTAGACCTCGACTTGAGGAATGTGGACGGGAATTCTATCAGGGATTGGAAGGAGCACCAGAGGTTGGCTCCGGAGACTGAACAATTTTTAAAAGCTTGTTTGAGGGATCGAAGGTGAAAAAGTAGATTGTAGTGATTAGGAGTGCACCAGCGGAAGAGTAAGCGTGTCTTAAGCTGGTAACTGTATTAAATCAGGGAAACCTGGTGTTCCCTGCATAATACTGCAACTTGCATATAGTCGCACCCCGTTATAATAAACCCCTTTATCGTGGAAAAACCGCTATCACGGGCGAACAGCCCGGGCATTTGAATAACAAATTCCCCCGGTGTAAGGGGCCAAACTAGCTAGCGAACTCGAATTGATTTCCCAGATATTTAGCCCCATCCCCATACAAATTTAATCTACCATAGCGAACAACTAGTGTGATAACTAATAAACCAGGTTCGCATTTCTGAGCTCGAGTTAAACCTTGCAGTTGGTGCCATGGCTTGGACAATACGGAGGGTGATTATCACTTCTCCCCTGCTTCTGGTCTCCAGAATTCCTCACTGTTGCTTAGTCATGGTCCAAGACTCACTTAGGACGACTAGACTACAGTACCGTATACCCGCTATTATGAACGGTACATGACGTTCGTCATAGCGGGTGTGCCACTGTGCCCTTCCGTGCCCGCAGTAATCGCCGTGACAGCTACCGCAAGCTACCCCTCATAGCATGCAATGATCGGTGTTTGCACAACCCCACGGAGAGAGAAGAGGGCGTTGTTCTAGAGCGGACGGGGAATATGGTACGAGTGATCGTTTGTGCGCTGGAATATCATTGGCAGTGTTTGATGGTCTTGAGGATAGCTCGGTTTTGGCTTGGTTTTGCTTGGAGACGCGGTCTTGTGGTAGTTGCTACTCTAGGGATTTAACATGTAGATCGGAAATCAAACCTAGTGGGGAGGGTCACTGTGTTCTCGACCGCTCGGTAGAATTAGGTGGGCCCACTGCGAGGGTCAAAGATTCTAGAGCTGGTGAGCACATCTACTGCTACTGCTAGCAGATAAGCGGAGTTAAAACCTTTGAGCTTCTGCAGCCAGAATCTTTCCAATATTACATTTTCTATCTAATACAAAGAGTTAATCCTTGCTGTTGTCAGTTTCCCCGGTCACAGATATCACAAATCCTCTCCCCACTCTTCATATCCTCGCCTCCTAACAAGTCGCCCTGCTTGCTTCATAGCTCTTCCTCATCTCCAGAAAGCGGAAGAGCATCCCCGCCGGGTCGGTGCTATCAAGTATGTTAGTCTATCCACCCATGTCTCAGTGGTTTGGGATGAATTCTGTATTACTCACCCGAAGGCTTCCCGTAGGTGTAATCGACAGCTGGGGAGAGGAAACTCTATTCCTCAGATATTCCGCATATAATGGGTAGTTTCTCGCTGTATTGGGTGACACTGGACGACTCCTCACCGCAGGAGGCTCACCCTCCCGGGCAGCGAGTCGCTCGGCTCTGCCTTCCTGCCGCTCCGTTCGGGGCGCTGGTGTCGGTGACCCCACTCGCGTCAAAGGCTGAGGTGGAAAGCCAGGAACGGACACGGGACGTCTAAACAAGTTTTCGGGCCGTATGCGGGGCCGCATGTCCGGGGTTGATATGGTATCCTGGAACTCATCCCCGGTCGCGCGCGGGTACACCGTTGGCGAGCTCCCGGTAGGATCAATGAAATCCAGAAAATCCGTACCGTTCACGACATTATCTTCATCCTCGTCGTCTGTTCTCGTGCTTGCGGGGTCGTCCACATCTTCTCCGATAGCGCGCAGGAATGGGGGCAATTCGCCGCCACTTACCCTATAGTCCTCTTCCCTCCTTCTGTTATTCCTGAACCTGGTTTGGTTAGCTTCGAGCTTGAGCACTAGATTCGTTTTATAACTGCCTCTGTCTAGCTCCTCGGGATCGGGGAATGAGCTGTGGGGTGGCGGCGCGTCCGGAACGGGCTGTGATTCCGTCCCCGTGATCAGGTGGATGGAATGCACGCAGGAGAAAACCCACACATTGCATACCATCACCCAGACGGGCTCTTTCCACTCCGAGCACCCCAGGTGGTCGAGTAGAATTGAAAGGTGGTTCGAGCTTCCGATAATTAGAAGGCCGATAGCTCCTATGCACAGAAGACAGGCCCATCCGGTGTAAGTTTGGACCTCAATCGTGTCGCGAGTGACGATGGATGCATATAAAAGTGCGACTAGGTGGCTAACCACTTGTGTGACGAACGAAGGCCACAGGGGAACCGTATTATCCATCTTTTGATATAAGGTCGGTAAATCTCCTGGTTATTCGGGACTGGTAACGCAGCAATGTGGGATGCAGGGCTTTGGTGCTGACGGTAATAATGGTGGTGTTTGATGATAGTGGTGTTGATGGCCGTCCCATCTACGCTGGTTATATCCTCCGAATCAAAATGGCTGATACAACCCTCTTGAATTCACCTCATTCAAGCTCCTAGAGTGTTCCTTGAGAGTCGAGATGTTTCGGGGGGGTCGTTTAGCCGAAGGTAAGGTCATTCCACTTATTGTCTCATCCTATTCGATTCTCCCATTTTCAAAAAGGCAAATGTACCATTCCAGTCTAACAGCACCAGTCCCCCCCGCGAAGTCAGAAATTCAGGCTCACTCGGCGTAATATCAGCACAGACGCCGTAGGGCCAAGTAGTAATATATTTGAGTATGATACAGCGGCGTGAGAGTCATCACTTAAATTAAATAAACCTTTGTGCTGGAGTAGAGAAAGCGGTTGTGGGAAGGTGGTTTAGAGATAGTGCGCTCAAGTGCCGAAGATTCCTCTTTCCACTAAAAACATTTGGGAACAAGTTGAGTACTGCGCGTCACAAGAGTGAACCCAAGTCCGCAAATACCGATATATCATACCAATACAACCGATAGAGAATCACCCAAGACACTCTGCTAGTTGATTAACACCTGCTGATCCCTAAGCCTTCAACGCCTACTTGGCGCCTCCGCTCCAATCCCGGCAGAGTTATGACATTTGAGCTGGGAAAATTTACCGATCGCAAGGTGTAAAATAGGGCAAATGGCCAACCAACCGATTGCGATGCCCCTAGTTACCGCAACTTAAAGTTAGTAGTTACAACCTGCGCCTCTGCTCCCGAACCCTACTCCCACCAGGAAGACATCACAGCCCATCACTCGATACACCCCGACTGCCGACTTGAATTTAATATTTAGGGTTAGAGTTCCAACTTGAGAACTGAAACGATATATTTAGCGACGCATAGAGCTTAGTAGTGTTGGTGGTGGTGGTTATCAAGAATTGGAGGGCACGGGAAAAGCCAGGAAACAATTGGCGAGGGGGAAGCGTAGCGGGGTGGGAAACAATTGGCATGAAGGAAGATATCCAGGCACTGTCCGGCATGCTAGAAATGCTGTGGTATTTTAATATTTTCATAATTAATTGGGGGCTTGTTCTGCATGCGACAAATGACACCACGGTTTTTTTCTAATCCGGTATTTTCTGAAATGCCATTGCGGTTTGGGGTGGAAGGAAAAATATATAAGCCCGTCTAGAACTTTAGAGTAATGCTAAATTAGTTCTCGATTATGCTCTCTCATAATTTTCCTTTACTTCATGTAACGAAGTAGTTTACAGAAAACAGACGTGTCCAGCTTCATTTGTCTTTCTTGAACAGTACTGTACAGCACAGTGATCATAGACTATAAGGCTGCCCTAGAGAAGAGGGGAAAAAAACTGCGTTGAAACACCAGCACTGCCAGACTGAAGTACCATGATATTTTTATTTCACGTAGCCAATACAGCAAACTATATTCAAGAAATACCATGGCATTTCTAAAACAGTACATGTCGAACAGGCCCTGAGGCGGAAAACTCTGGGAATGCCCTTGGGGATCGCAACAAAGGTTTCTAATATGTACCACACAGCTACCGCACAGTAGAATGCTAGCTACGGTAGCCCGTTTGCGCGGATACTGTGTCATACCGGTGCTTTAGCATAGCATACCGGTGCCGGTAGCAACCGGGCATCGCTATCGAGGCCAAGCACCAGCGTGCTTCCATAGACCAAGTGAAACATTCAGACAGGAGAATAATGGCCATCGGTCGGAAATAGCCGGTGCTCACGCTGGACACGCAGTCCGGGCCCACAATGACAAAACGAAAAGCTCTCCCCGTTCCGGAAACGAAAAAACAGCCGAGCCACAGTGTGAGCAATGCAGATTCTGTCGCTTATTTTTATGCAGCGGCTTCCTTCCGTGCATTCCCATGCTCCTTTGAGGCAGGTTAGTCCGATAGCTGCCATACCAGTACTGTAGTGACGTACGAGTAGATTTGGGGGGCAAAAATTTTATGCGCGCCTCACCGACTGACTGGTGAGGGATATTCAGAACGGGCGTTCAGCTTGAAAAAGCATTGGTGTTTAACCTACTCGGTCGATACAACTTCTTTAGAGAAGAGTACTCGAGTACTGTACGAGCAAACCTCTAGAGGGCTACATTACTACTCACTAAACCCAATACCAGCATCAGGCGCTAGCAGTCTATCTAGACTTTGGCCAAGCGACTGCGACTTGATGACATCTTGCGGAAGGAATTCAATATAATTTTCATCATCTCCCAACACTATATCACAATTCTTATACTTGTAACGAGAACATCACATGAGAAAATCAGGTCTCTATCCCGGATTTCCCGCTGATCCGGACAAAATTCCTGGATTTTGGGCATCCGGGATGACGGGAGGTGCAACTGTGCAAGTACTTCCATCGGTACCAAAGAATCGGAGATAGTTTCGAGATTCACTCCCCTCCTACTCATAGGGTACGCCCAATGTTGAGCATTCGTTCTTTGAAAGGATGCAAAAGGGCAATGCAAAGGTCAAACAATGGATGGGGTATGACACGCGGCCATGTGAAGTTAGCCTCCTCTCCCCGCAACGACGCGTCATGCTCTCTGGCTTGGTGAGGCTTAGTGACGCGGTGTTATTTTTGATTTTCCGTGGCAGGTGGCTAATGACAAGGTCTCATGAGGTGATTGGAGCATTGAAGTCCACAATTACAAGTACCAACCCCCGGAGCCCTGCAATCACCGAATTCGGAGACAAAGTTTCCTGAGAAGGATTAGAGGTTTCCGGATATGGTGAAAAAAAAAGATCACCCGCCCGCTGTGTGCGTGATCTCATTAACCGGTGCGAGTACTGTGCTCGAGTACTCAAGAACCTGCATTCGTAACTCTCTTAGCCTACGGTATCAACGCATCGCGGGCTGACGGTCTGATTGAGTTGATAATTTGATAGCGGAAGCGGATTTCAGGAGTTTCTACCGTACTCGCACAGTACGCTACCGGTACCCCTAAGTACTCACTGTGAACCTCCGAATACATCTGTGGGCGCCACAGCCGATGGCTTCGATCTTTCTCCTCCGCCCCACGATATGGCCACCAACCACAGCATAGTATGACTGATTCTAGAGCCCGACCGTTCGATCCACGAGGACGGGACGATCAATGGGGACACAACGCCCCCGGCTTGTACTTGTAGGGTACCGGTATGTGGGTATCGTACTGTCGGGCATGTGAATGGCCATGTAGTAGATTACGACCAGAGGATGCTGTCTGTATACTGGAGACATGGAGTGCTCCACCTCATGTAAGGTGCGAGTACCGTACAGTGCTCGTACTCGAGTAGGGTCAAAGTGCTATCTTCACTTTGGTCCAGGTGGCGGAATCCCGTGCAAATGATCCTGCGATCCGCAGTCCGTACGTGAGTTTGTTGGCAGGACTCAGCTGCTGGATGCAGCACATGCGGTAACTTGTGGCGCTCATGTCCTGGCCCAGGTTGCCTTCCGAGATCTCCAATCATGATTTCCTGACGTTTTGTGAACACGCCCGGGTCCGCGTGCATAATGCCAGTGATATTGTGTATTCTAGCTCAACAAGACGGAGCCCAACGACAGTGTATAATAAGAAATCGTAACCTAGATCTAAGTAGCTGGCGTACGAGTACGGTAGATGATTAAAACTGATCCTGAGATTCACACAATTTTTTCTCCTTGAATCTAGTATGATACTCGTCGGGAGGCCATGCAGATCCTCGAGTAGCGGTACTCGGGTAGTGTAATCTCGGCGCAATATGCTGACCCAGACGTGTTCACAAACGTCAGAAGATTACAGTAGACTATCAACAAGTCATGGAGACCGGGATTTCAACTATCCGTAGGGAAAAAGTCTTGGAATCTGTATCATACTCGCGCTCGAATAAGTACAGTACCCGTACTCGTACACAGGCACGAGTGCCGGTATGGTGCCGCAGGTTGTCTTGGAATGGTGGCAGGTGGGCGGGGGCAGCTCCGTAATTATGCTCCACCTTGATCAAGCGGAACGTTTCTGTTTTTCTTGGAAGTGAGGGTAATGACCCTTTTGGGTCAAACGAGGCGCAGGCAACCACTGGATAGGGAGACGCTCGCTCTTCTATGAATAGCCTGCTAAGTTAACCTCTGGTGTTGGGGGTTCAACATCACTGTTGACTTGGGATAAAAGTTGCAGATTATTGATCTCGTGTGTGGCGAGCCGCCGGTGGATCTCAGTCTACGCCAAACTCCGAAGAATTTTTTTCATTCTGCACCCGGAGGCGAATCGGCAGCAGTGAAGGATGACTGCTCGAGTAAATTCGCGACACAAGGTCGCGATAGCCCGAGACATGATTCCTCTCTTTGTCTACCGGTATATTACTTCGAGTGGGGGAGTCTTGGCTATCCCGGCCTGCTCCACTCGATTCTCTCTGGCCAAGATGCGAAGCTTACCGCCCGCCTACGGTAGCGGTCCCCATCGGCCCTCTCTCCACCAACAGAATGGAGTAAAATGGGGTAAAAGGGAAATAAGGACTGAAAAGAGAGGTGGAACGCGGATGATGGTTCGCTTACTCGTGCTCCGAATAGTTGAGGTCATTCATCCCACACACCGTTTCGAAAACCACCAGCCAAGATTTGGGGGACATTTTCTACTCGTAAGCTCCCAGCTTTTCTATTTCCTGCCCTTTCTTCTCTCATTTTTTTTTTCCTTTCTTTCACTCTTCCCTTCCAGGACCGTATCGTAAATTTATCCGCTTCAGATCCGCTTTGGATCCGCTTCAATCTCCCTTTCCTGCCAACCCAACACCCGCAACATACATATTTGGTTGTGTTCGCATCCTCTCCGCCCTGGGCCAGTTGTTCAGAGCTGCTTCGTTCAATATCGATCGACCCATTCTAACGCTCGCTTCGGGTGTTTGTTTTCTTTCCTTACTGTATTTTTTCCTTTTTTTCTCTTCTTTCTATTCCGGGGTTAACCCTCATTGCTCAGAGCTAGCGCTGCAGGCGGCTCTGTGAAACGCTGCACCCTAATAGGACGCTTTGCGGTAACGAAGCACACGATAAAAATCTGTTTCCTCGGCTACCGTATCATACATCTCGATAGCATCCCTCACATTCCCGTCGTCGTCATCCTTTTACATTGTCTCCATACCAGTGCACCCAACCGCCTCCCTCCACTCTGTCGACAAACACGCCTTGCCGGGACGCTTCCTCTTCAACACGACATCCTCACCCCTTGCCCCACATCCATCTCGCCCGGAATCGTAGACTCGGATCTGGGTGCATTGTATCGCCCATCAAATCGCCTCCAATATGCCGGTCTTGGACGTCTTCACCAAGCGAAAGCTTCCGAACAGAGTGGTCCTATCGTGAGTGCCCTCGGACTCTGCTTCCCCACTCTTCCCATCACTGACACGGGGGGATGGAAATTTAGCTATATTTTCGACTACGTTGTCATAATGTAAGTGAATCCTACTCGCCTCGCCCTTCCAGAGCTTGGGATTGGGTCATCCGGGAGCGGGATATAATTACACGGACACGGCCTAACGATGAGTAGAGCTTTCATTCTAATCTTTTCAGCCCTTGATCTCGCCGAACCCTACCATCAACGCTTTTCGCTCAATAATGAATCCCTACAATACCCGTTTGCCGAGCATGAGAGAATACCTGCTGTTTGGGCCGGTGTTTTATCGTGCTTGTTCCCATTGCTCTTCATCATCTTCTGGACCATGTTGATCGACGGCCTTTATTCTCACCACAAACCCCCGAATACCCGGAGACGCATGCTGGGTAACAACGGAGCATGGACCATGTCAGACAGACTGTGGGAGATGAACTGTGGAATATTGGGGTTGGGATTGAGTGTTGCCGCGGCCATTGTTATTACCGGTGCATTGAAAAACACTACCGGTAAACCGAGACCAGATATGCTTGCTAGGTGTAAGCCTAGGGAGGGTGCCGAAAATGCTAAGGTGTTCGGTCTTTCCTCATACGAAGTCTGTACTGGCGACAAACATATCTTGAAGGATGGTTTTAAGAGCTGGCCTTCCGGTCATAGCAGTAGTAAGTTGTTTTTTCTTTTTATTCCCCGTATGGTGCTCTCCTGACAAACAATAGTCGCATTCGCTGGTCTCGGATATCTTTCGCTTTTCCTTGCTGGAAAGCTTCATGTCTTTGATACTCGTGGTGAAGTATGGAAAACCATGCTCGTGCTCATTCCGCTTCTCGCCGCAAGTCTTGTTGCTGTGAGCCGTATCATGGATGCCCGCCATCATCCTTTCGATGTCATCACCGGTGGTATAATGGGGTTCATCGTAGCCTATGTCTCCTACCGCCAATACTTTCCCCCTCTTTCCGAAACCTGGAAGAAGGGTCGCGCCTATCCCATGCGATCTTGGGGAACCGACTCTGCCGAACGAAAGCAAATGCAACTCGGAATGTACGGAGGTAGCCCATCCACAGGCGGCCTGGTGGCCGACGAAGAGGAGGCTGGGAAAATAGGCGTTTATAATCCGGGAATAACACCCATGACGAGGGGGCCAAGCGCGGGCACGCCTGGTACAATTGACAGTGGGAATGGGTCCGGGACTAGGTTTTCCGATGAATCGGCAGCGATCCAAGCACGCAAACGGGAGGCACAGAGGATCGGAGCGGTAAGACAGCAAAGCGACTTGGATGATTACGATGGATACACCCCCCAAGGAGAGCGCTCCAGTGGGGAGGAGCCCGAGACGTACGAACTCAGGCCAGGGCCGTTAAAACCCTTCAGGGGGCCAGGGATCGCCAGGACGGATAGTCAGGAGAGTGAGGATACAAGATGGGGCGTTGGCAGGGCCACAACAGCTATTACGGGTGGTGGAGCAGGACCCCCACCCGTCGCGGGGGGGTTTGAACCCGTCAAACGAACTGATACTGGATTTGAAAGCACGGACGAAGAAAAGGGCCAACCCAAAGCCAAAGATACGGCGCGAAGGGTTCAATTAGTGGACGGTTAAGCAAAATTAAGCCGCACCTTCTCATTACATTTCCTTTGTTTGAACGACTCAAAGTTGTGGGCGGGGTGCAAAGGGGTTCATGTCATGTTTTCTCTATTACTCATTTAGTTGGTTTGGGCATATAACCTTTTTTTCTTTTATTTCCTTTCTTGTTCTCATGCCTTCTTTATTACACTTTTTATATTTGCATTTCACCCTCATTTTTCATTTCATAAGAAAATTCTCCAATTCCTCCCCCCTCCGCACTTGTTCACCTCTCCTACTTTTGGCGGGGAGGGCTTTGTACTTAGCTTACGTTATACACTTTTTTCTTTCTCCTTTAAATGGGGCTCGTAGGGTGGTGGGGATTGTACTCGAGTAGGTTGTGGTGTGTGGGAGTAGCGCATGTACCTTTTCATCCCTCCTTTGCTGTGCGGGTAGAAATCGGGACAATCGATTCTATTATCATGCTGCGTTCATTCCTCATTTATTGTCGTCCGCTTTGCACCGCAAATGACACGACGTGCGCAGACCTTCCCGGGTCGTGTTGACGGACCGACGGGGCGCTTGAGTTTTCGATTCGGGCTCGGGAAGTGGTGTAGGCGGTGTGCTATGCGTGCCGGGTATCATGCTATACAGTTTGGTTTTTCTCACAGTGGGGAGTATGGGATCAGCGGGGTGTTGGTATGATAATGTGATTTGGAAGTTTGCGGTGGATGGTGGGGGGTTGATTAATTTGGAATCTTGATGGGTTGGATTAGATTACGGAATGTTTGGGTTTTCCGGTATGTGCTCGGTACCTGTTATAATACCGGGGGTATTCTGCCGGCACGGTGCGTGCCATAATATCATACTAAGCACGTCAATCACTATTCACGATAGGTCACTCGTGTTCATCCACAGATATAGTAGCGAGGAACTTTTTATAAAAGAGGAGGAAAGAAAAAGTAAGGGAAGAGGGAAACAACGCCATTACAAACTACCCGCCAATCTAGATAATATCCTCTCTCTCCCCGACCGAATCCCCACAAATCCACCCCTCAAACAGCTCCCCTGGCAATGCCGTAGCCCTAACACTAATAACCTCACTCCTACCTAACCCCCTAAATACCCATCGCCCGTTGGGGCGCCTTCCACTCAGGGCATACCTGATCCCCAAATAGCCGACCACGATGCCGACGGTGGGCGAGTACTTGACCCAATTCGGGACGACAGCATCCCAGAACACGTCCCTGATCCAGGCGCCCACCGCGAGATACACCAGCAGAACGGCAACGTCCACGAGCGCCTGCCGGGCAAGGTATAAAGCGTAAGGACCTAGCATCCGCGAAGCACGCGTGTAGGCGTATCGATAGTATCGCACCCGCCTCGTCGCTTGTTGGAGGATGTAAGCGTGCTTGAGGAGCGCTATCAGCCCGGAGAATAGTAAACCGAAGACGGGAGCCGAGGCGCGCCAGCTGGCGAGGAATCCGAGCCAGGTGAGGACGCCGCAGATGAGCACCGGCAGCTGTGTGGAGCGCTGCCTGTGATGGTATCCGAACCAGGAGAGGGGCACGTCGGACAGCAATGGCGGTATTTTGAATAGCATCGCGAAGAGGGAGTGCGCTGATAGGAGGACATGGGCAGCGCTGAACAGGATGAACTTGCAGCTCGTGAGCAGGAGCGGCCGGACCCTGGGTATGAGGGGTAGGAACGGGATCCAGCGCCCTACCCTTGCGAAGGCACGAGCGAATGCGCTGTAGGGGGGCAGGTAGCGTCTGCAGACCACGAGAAACAGCGATATGAGCCCCAGCGTAACGGTGTACCCTCCGCTAGCCAGGAGCGCGAGCAGGGGTCGCAGGATTATTCCTATATAAGCGTAATCCACGTAGGGGCAGGGGATGAGGCGCAATCCGTCGTTCAAGTGCCCCGACAGCCAATGTATCCAGGGGCCGTTTGGGGAGATGGGGTGTTCGGCGCGGTACTTCCAGTACGCTGTTCGGGTCAGTTCGCATGTCGACGTTGGGTTCCTCGCCGCGGCGAGGGAGGCGTTGTCGGGGAACCAGATTTCATCGGGGGGGAGATATATATTGTCGGAGAATATATCTGCCAATACGCTCCCTTCGTACCATTCTCCTATCCCCCTGGCCAATCTTGCCATCCCCGCCCTCCCGTGCCGCCAGAGTTCCTGGCGACTCTGCTCCGTGAGGTTCCCGTCCGCCGCCGGTTCGAACCGGCATTCCCGATCATTGCATGTTGCCGTGGGGAATCCCGGCAGGGGGATCTCGGGGAAGAGGATTGACGCGCCGATGGTGCCGAACGGGATGGTGCCGAGGTCGAGGGTTCGGTTCGAGGTGTATATGTCGACGAGTTTATTCGGGTAGTGGGTAAAGTCGCGGTTTGGGTCTATGATTTTGGTGATGAGGCAGAAGAAGAATATGAGGTTTTTGAGGGACCGGTAGGGTGTGAGATGCGGGAAGTATCTTACTGTTCGGCGGCTGGTAGGGTCGATTGCCGCGCTTGGTGGTGGCATTTCTTTTGGGAGGTTTTGGGCTTGTACGGGAGGATAAAGGAAATGGGGGCTTTCTTTTCTCTCTTTCTCTTTTGCTTATTCTGTTTCGTAGAGATATCTCTTTTGCAATTCTTGGGGTTCTATCGCCGTAGCGGAGGTAATAATAGTGGAAGCGGCGCTTCCAGCTGTGCCAGTGATATATATGCCATTGCCCCCCACCCCCCGGTGGAGTTTTGAAAGCATAAAGCGCCCAAGGGCCCGGGTGGTTGCAGAACATTACCATATGTCTCAAAGAGGGGTGGCTTCCTTCTTTCATCACTTCACTTTTGGAGGAATATTATGGTTAGCCCGGAATGCCGTTTGCGGTGAGTTTTTCGAAACGGGTGAGAAATGATGATCCTGGTAACAAAGCGATGTTACTCAAAATGTCTTTGTTCGATGATCGAGGCTAGTTGTGGGAACCTGGGGAGCATGCTTCCCCATTGTCGCGAGTAGCTATTGCGGCTTGGGTAATGTATTTTTTCTCCCCTCTTCACCCACTTTCTTCCACCCAAAGTTTTATTGTTTCCTTCCCTGGCCGAGCTGCCTCCCAACGGGAACGATGTGATGCCTAAAGCCTATCCCGCAGCGCCTTTACAGTACAGTCCATCGGAAACACCTATATCAGGCGAACAAAAGTCAACCGTGGGGTCCGAAATGCGAGTTCCAGTCCGACCAACAGAGGACCGTAGGGACTCCCTTTTCAATCCGAGTGGCAATTCAGCTCGAGTGCGCCACTCAACTCCTGAGGGCGCCGAGCACTGTCCTTGGCTTCGGTTGCCCATTCACTATCATACATCCCCCCGCGAGCGGTTACCGGTTTTTGTATTCTTGATGACCGGTGATTCGGCGACGGCGAGCCGGTCGGCTAACGGTGATGGAGACTGCGATTTGATTGTATTATGTGCGCTGGATTACCTATAGGGTATGTATGCGGTTATGGCATGCACTTCCGTGGTGCGCGGTGAAGCGGCGGAGGGCAGTGTTCTGCTTCTTTCACACCCTATTTCCCGGTCACGGGATATCACCCGGCGGGAAATCCTTGATACATTCCGGTATGGTAACACCACGACTGATAGCTAGCTGAAAACCGCCGCCTTGGTAAGCCCCCCTGCTCGAGGGTGCCGGAGCGCGGACTGTTCCAGCCGGTCGATAATCGAGCAAAAGCTGTACTCTGTCCGGGACGGCGTTCGCAGTAGATTACTTTTCTCGCACTCCCGGCATGGCTTACGTCACGCCCTACCTACGTATTTTATACCTCGCCGTACGGAAGACACCGCGTCGAGGATCGGGCTGTGGGTTAATCGGCTTTGGCGAGTTGTCTGGGGAAACTCTGGCCTTTGGTTCTATACAGTACACTTGGGCACTGTGTCGTGGTGTGCTGTGCTCCAACTTCCGCCTGGCTGGACGTGTGGTTACCTGTTATTCTACTGGCACTCACTCGATCAGGCGTGCGGGTGGACTCCGGAAAGCACCATGTTGAGAAAGCGCCAAGGATAGTCCCTTACGATTCCTCGTTCCGTCCTCTAGTTCTCCCGCTCTACTCGGGCATAGTCGTCTAGCGCAGGAGTGTTCCTGATTTTTTTTCTTTCTTTCTTCAGAATTTCCCACTTATTATTTAATTATTAAGCTTTGTTTGCTCCCACGTACGCATAGGTGAAATGAATTTTCTAAAATAGCAGGCATATACGCAAATACGGTGGGTATTATATTTCTGTTCAGACACATCGTACCATACCAGTTCATCATCATCCCACCTTCGCCCACCCGCCCGTCTATCTGTCTATTCAGGACAAGGAACAACGTGACGGTGATGATTATCGCAATACAATACGTCTCCCCTGGATTTCCTCCCCACCTTCCGACAAATCCCATTCCCAGCGCCAAAGGGTTGTTTGAAGGGTTTTTGATACCACACAAGTGCAGTATGCACCGCCCTTCAGCTTAATTCCGTATGAATGTATCCCTTTCCCTCTCCTCCCACGCTACCTGCCCGTCTACTGGGTATCAAGCACGAAAGGAAATAAAAACAAAACGCCATGATCAAACGCCAAAGCCTAGATGCCATACTCCCCTCGACCCGGACAAAGGAAACCAAGATTAAGTAAAACAAGAAGAGAAGAGAAGGACCGTCCAAGCCATAGCTTACATTTAAACAAAAAGCTACCGCGTCGAGGATGAGATAATAAAGGAAAATATGGTGAATTAAAAAAAAACCCCCCTAGAACATGCCTTGTATGATAAAAGAAAATGATAAAACGTCAAACACTATCCTCCCTAGAGAATGCGGGAGGCGGCCATGCCGGGAAGTCATACCTATCCTGCTCAGTCCATATCTGCGTTCCGAGGAAATCCCCGCGCCACGGCGAGCGTGTAATTTTCGAACGGTTCCTAGATTCCAATGGGTTGATGTCTATTTTTTGAATAACATCCGTGCGCGTCTGCTTGCATCATCAGTATTAGCCCTCATTTCACCTTCCGTTCTCCCCAAAGGCAAAAAGAGCAGGATACCTCAATAGCGGAACCAAGTCCATCACTCCCATCGTTCCTTGTCAGCGAACCAACGCTGTCCTGGCCTGTCACGGGCATCCGCCGCCGCCGCGAATTCACTGTGATATTGTACTCGTCGCCACTGGGTTTTTTCGCCTTTCGTCGGACGAGCGAGTTTAGGACGGGTGCGTTGGCGACTATGCAGGCCACTAGGCACTCTATTGATGCCCACTGTTTTAAGCGGAGAGTGGGTCAATATGCGACTTGGCAAGGCCCCGGGAGAAGGTATGGGGGCTAATACGAACCAGTGTCCGAGCTTTCTGTACAGATTTGTCGCTTATAATCACGGGCATGCGGATAATTGTTATGCAGATGACGAAGATGCCGACGCCGAACAGGAGGAACAATTGGAGCTTTCTGCAGTCTGTCAATATCTTTTCTGTCTACAAGTGATATATCTGGAAAGCCTTACCTTATGGCCGGAAGACGAGATTTAAAGACTAGGGGTAAAGGCATGAGAATAAGGGCTAAATCGGTCAAAATATTGAGGGAACCCATAGTCACTAGCTGTGCAACAGCCTGTACGCAATCTGGATGCTCAATCAGCGCAATTCCTCCAATCGGGTCGGGAAAGACTCACGTCCTGGATCAGGTATCACCTGCCCTAAGCATACCGAAAGAGTCGTTAGCATTTGATCACCAATACCATGAAACTCAAACTCAGGCGAAATCCAGGAACTGGGCAGCTTCCTACAATACCTATACCAATGTTAATAGGATCCCGAACAATGGCATGAAAAGGTAAAGACTCACACTGGGAACGGCCGACACTCCAAAAACGTGACGAAAACGACCGCCACATAGGTCAAAGCAATCGCAACATAGGTAATGTCGATCAAAAGTCCGTACGGCTTCGAACGCGCAGTCAAGCGTTCATAGAAACCCAACACACAAACTTTCATGCACCAAACACTGCTCTCTCCGTCAACAAACCCATTCCATCCCGTGCTTCCCACTCAACACTCGGGCCGATAAAGACAGGGAAAGCAAAGACCCACAATCCAGCGTAAAATACTCTCGCGGCAAGGATCATCTTGCTCGCCTCGGTTCTCCGCCTTATTTCCGTCTCGCTCATATCCTCAATAGGATAGGCCTTCCTGGAGAAATTATTCGTTCCATAGACCAGCACAACATGAATAACCCCCAATCGGACGATCAGAGGAACCAACGAGATGCCCATCCATACGTCGTCCGAGTGCATTCCCTCCTTTCGATAACATCGCAACCCAAGCCGCACGAATATCAGGATCAATGCCAGAATCGTGCATACATATGTTGCCACGAGCGTGCCCGTATCCAGCTCCGGCATCTCGTGGTTCGTTTCCCTCGATGGGAGTTGTCTGCCTTCCCACGCCGGTAGACCGCAGTCAGCACCCACACACAGATTGACAATTCGCAAGCTGAATTGAATAAGGAGGCAATTTTTGAAAGTTTGACGGAGGCGATTTACACCTTTAAGTCTATTGCAAAAGTAGGCAGGTACGCGTCAGATACTGGGAGCTCGGACGTCAGCTACAAACTCCAGTACAGATGGTAGCAGCGGTAGCGGTTACGATTGCGCAGTGGAATATGAGGCTGCTCACTTGCATTGCTCCCGTTCTCCTTCTTTAGGCCGAGAAGTTATCGGAGGTTCCCCGAGCGGAGAGGGCTAAATCACACAATCAAGCCCAGAATGGAAAAACTAATGAATGTGTGGGTGGAGAAAGAAGAGCCCGAACCTGGACCACACTTTGCCGGAGGAGTAAGGAAGAGGGAAAGGAAGCAAAAAAACAATATGAGAGCTAGCAAACCAGTGCCGTATACCGTACACTCTACCAAACGCCGCAGCCGAAGGAGTAGGAGGTGTCCGGGCTTACCCAAGGGGTGGGGGCTGGTGTAGTGGTTGAGGATACGCCTTGCTCCAAGTATGATACTGGTGGCAGTAATCAAGTAGAACTCCTTTCGAGAGCGTACCGGTGGTTCAACAGGCAGAGAAGCGAGGGAAGAGCCAGGACTTGTATCATTTTTATTCTCACCCTCACTTCTTCCAATGCATGTCCGGATCCTGGGGGGGGGGGGGGNNNGGGGGGGTTGATGCGGGTTCAGTCTGGAGGGGCGGATGTGCAAGTGATGAAGTATGGTACGCTCAGGAATGGTAAGGCGAGACATGCTTTTCCATGCGGGGGAAGGAGGGGGTGCATGGAGCAATCCAGGCGTGGCTGGAAGTGACACCCACCGGGCATCCTAGCGCCCTTTTTCCCTCCTCTTGGTACCGGTACTCGAGTACAGAGTTCCGAGCACCGATGCCAAGTTGGACAGTCCATAAAACAGCTGCAGAAAGGTACAGTAAGGGTGACTTGCCTTAACCGAGGAATTCAGGCGTGGGGTTGGAAAGGGCTTCGCGGAGTACCAAATTTCGACTGGGCCCGCCGGATTTGTATGTGAATAAGTCGTTACACACACGCAAGAGCCCTTCAAACTTGTCGACCCCGCAGCTGAATTCCTCTACAATGTTACCAAATTTATCCTTCATTGAAGGAAGGGGGAAGGAGTGGGGGGGGGGCAATGCAGGGCAAAGGCGGCGGTGGTGGTACGGGACACACGAGTACAGTACTCGAGTACAAGCACTGGCTTTGTGGGACGACTTGAAGGATGAGGGGCGAATTGTCTCGAAGGGTGGTATCGTCAGTGAATTATCTGGAAAGGGAAACAATCCAACAATGCTACAACATTCCCTCCAACCGTTTCGAGAGATATATGATACCTCGTCGAAGCTGTTGATCATCTCCAGTTCAGTCGTCCCCGAGGACAGAAATCCACTTTATCCTTCCAGAAGCGAGATGGGCGCCGACAAGTGACCGTATTCAACGCTCTGTCCGCTTCCTGAGTTTTCCGTGTAACCACCCGAGTACCGGTATCGTAACTACGTAGGTGGTACCGGCATTTACTCGAGTGCCCGACGGTACCGCATTCCTCCACGCACCTCATTCGCTACTGTCTCGATTCAAGCTCCCCTCCGCCCGAGTTCGCCTAGGCATCGGTAGGGTACGAGTGCTTGAGTCCGGTAGGCCACTTGCCACGCTATGAAAGCCTTGAGTCGGAATATAATGACAAACAGTCACAAATCCCCACCTACGAGTTATCATACTTGCTTGCTGGAATCACACCTGCCCGACCCGTTCATATCGATCACTCACAACGGGCCACGGTAGCCATCGCGTCGTTAGAGTGAAATGCCGGTATGTCCATGATTTCATACCCGACACCTCAACTTAGCACCAACGGTCCCTTCTACCCCCGCATAACGCAATCATAAAAAGTAAAATGAAAAAAGCAGCCATTCCGGAGCGATCGCCGAAGACAGACATTACCTCCTCTCACAATCCTGCGCTGCCCCCCTCGCCAGCAGATTTCAGGTACTCGTACAGTGTTATGATATTGTCAACAAAATTTCCTGTCTTATCTCAGCCCCCATACCGGTATACTCGAGTAGGCATTGCAGTCTACTATCCTCCCGGTTGTAACGTTACTTGTGCCTCAAGGATCAGGTACAGTACTGTACAGTACGGTACCGTATTCCGCACCCACAAGCAACCTTCAGCGCATTTCCCAGTTCCCAGTCAGTCCCCTCGTACAACCCCCCCCATCCACGGTACGGTTTTATAAATTGCCGTATAATAATAAGATATCAATAATCCAAGAATGTTACTGTACTGCGCTCAACCGTCTGACCATCACTAATCCCTCACATCGAAGATCCTCCATACAGCCACCGCGCACGCTTCAGGAAGAATATACCGCATGGAGGGTCCGTTTCAAAACTAACCGGTTTCTCCAGCTTTCCCCATACGACATCCCTCGGGAGCCATGGCGCGCAAGGGTGGGCACGGTACGGTGCCGGCGGTAGGGTAGAGCCCTCACTCGGGGCGACGGGCGGACCAATAGCTATCAGTAACAAGTGGTTTTCCGTTACTTGTACCCTGCTCCGGCGAATCCACCTAGGGTAATCACCAAATAGTCCCCCTGTCAATCATCCGCCTACCCCAGTTTTGTCCCGGCGAGAGCCACGATATTAGTACAAGTATGATACCGTACTCGCAATTTTCCGAGGTTTGTGAACACGACTGCTATTGCATACCACAAAAATCTTGAGGCTCCAGCCGATTTTTAGCCCATACAATAACAGTTGTCTTCACAAGCGCCAGGAAATTACGAGTACAGCATTGCCTTCATTTCCTTTTTCCATATCGAGCCGAGCACACACCCCACTCTGCCGTACCTGCGGTACCGCCGCAGATCCTCATGTTCCCTCCGTAACTTGTCTCAGCAAAGAGCGCAAAATACATAACGATACGATGTGGTTTTGCGATGCGATAACTCGTACAGTACACGCACCGCGCAGCTCTCCCCCATCCTACTGTATCGGTACGGTGTACCGGTAGTCTAGTTATCCGTCGGGCGCTTGTCGGTTCGGATGGGATTTTTGACGATATCCCTGTTTTGTCTTGGAATCGCGATAAAAAAGGCATATCCTAACCCTATAGCTGGGGCTAAACCGTTCAGGGGTACTGATTTTGACGTACCGGCACTACCGTAAGTACAGTAATTGTAGGTTTCCGCTCTGCTGGTTCTTGCCGTATTTGTACAGTACGTGCCAGCGTATGGCGGACAGTCAGATATTCTCTACTGTACGAGGCTGGCAGCAAAAGTGATACTCACACTTTCTGCTCGACACATTCTGAAGCTGTAAAAGATTGAAAAATTGATAGCATGGTCCAAAATACTTTGGAACATCTCCCCAGGTTTGCTACTATAGAGCCGGAGCATGCGATATTGCAAAGTTGAAGCAATGTACCAACCATATCTTTCTCTCTTGGTACAGTACTCCCAAGTTCTATGGTTTGAAGAGTAGAACCCAGGTAATTCTTTCACATACGGGTGAGTATTTAACTCGGATTCCTTCGCTAGATCAGTAGTCAGAAGGTCGCGAATATACCGCAGCTATTTCCAGTGGAAAACCCTCACTCCCCATCATTTTCGTCGCCAGCCCCGCACCATACTCGCCCGGCATCAGGTCACCAGTACCGTAGTCTACCCCACCGCCGGCACATCAAACAAACCAAGCCCTCCGCAACCCACGATGTCTTCCCCTGCACCTCTCTCCGACACAAAAACGTCCCTCCCTCCCTCCCCACCATCCACCCATCGCGAGCGAGCACAAGTATGAACCCGCACGGCAGTCAAGCAACCCGAGCCATCAACACAAAACAAGCCTAGCTCCCGCACGGTCGCCTTCGGACATGGCATCACGCGATCGACCAGCACGCACGCGTGCAATACCCACAGTACGAGTACTTTCCATGTTCTATCGGTGCATAGAAGGGCAAGGTAAGACATTCTGACAACTTGCGCACTTTTGGCCCGCAATCACGAACATTTGCGCTTCAAAAAAAAAACAGGAGAAAGCCCACGGACTCATATCCGGCTTCTCGTGGAGCACTGTGCGCTAGCTAGCGCATAATTCGATTACCGTAATTGTGAACCCGAATCGCGCTAATACCCCTTGGATACAGTAAGAGGCGAATCTGTCACCGTGGCGCCGCCGAGGATCAATTGTGGAGTGCGGTACCGGTACGGTGCGGGTAAGCTCGACTTCATGTCCTCCCGTCCGTATCTTTAGCTACTGTATGCGTAAGACGGAGGAAATTTGTCACTGAGGAGCACGGAATCTACCCGGTACGAGTATTTTGCAAACTCCAATGAGCGCTGTCCTGGGTGGTTCCGGTTCTCGAGATATTCGGTTGGGTTTGCTGGGGCTTGTCGCTATCGCTCTGGAGTATTCCCCTCACCGTACTAATTTAGTGCTTGGCGCGATTTCAGGTTTGGTCGAAATGCACTGTTATTCTCGTATGCACGCTAGCTTAGCCTATGCATCCGGGGTGCGTCGTGATGCTGGCCCCATGTCGTGCTGTACCTGAACTAACGGACCACATGCTCGGCATCGTAATCCGAAATTTCCTCCCCGCCGGAAACCTTCCCGGTTGTGAAGGGTTCTGGAAGGTTCGCTCCTTCACTTGCATCACGAGTTTGCGAAGAAGAAAAGCGAAGATTGGGTAATCGGGTCCGCTCTAGGCTTTGCCTCCGACCGAACACTCAAACCTCGAGATACTCGTACCGTGCTGCATATGCTAGGAACTTGTATATATAAAAAACTCACTACTTGCCCATAAACCACCCCCAGGTTCCCAACCTCCGCCTGTGCACTGGCGTGAACGTGGGTGATGAAGCGCTCGGGATTGGAAGGTATCAAAGACTCGTAATATTATACCAAATTCGTTTTTTTATTCCATGAGGGTATGAGCACCGTACCGTGCTCGTGTGCTACAAAAGTGTCCGGAAATCCCGGCACACTTCTGAGCCCCCTCTGAAACGCCAAGACACCTTTACCGGCGTAACATACTCGTACTCATGCCAAAAACTTCCATCCGACACCAAAACCCGGTCGGAAACGGACGTTTTCCAAAATGACACCCGCGTAGGGAATACGGTACGGTACGGGAGTTTCCTCACCGGTCGGCAAGGAAATCGCCCCGCACCCACTCGCGTAGAAACGCGGTAACAAGTTAAAAGGAATTGCGTCCGTTTTCGCAATTTCACGAACCGGTGCGGGAGTGAGTTTGGATTGATTAATTTTTATAGAGGACGGTTGTGTACAAAGGTGCATATATAGGTAGCGACTGGGCACTCTCCGCTTGACTCACGCTTTCACAACAGATTTGCAATCTTTGGAATCTCTTTGGCGGCTTTTCGTGCTGTCTTGGGGTCCGTACCTTAATGCGCTCTGGGATTTGGGTGGATTCCCATGGGTATTGGCTGGACGGAGTGGGGGGGGGATGAAGAGGGGCGCTACCGGATGTAGAACGGGCATCAGATGAACCTCTTGACTTAGTACCTCTTTCAGTAATCTTGGGACCCAAAATTTCCAGGTGTCCGATCACTCCCGTCCATGGCTGAGTATCATACTCGAGTACTAGTACTTGTAAGCACCCGAGCACAACATACGGTACTAGTACGAGAGCGAAATCCTAACCCCTTCATCTCTTCGCCCCTTCCAGCCCCGCCGTGGAAGGAGCATTCCTCAGCGAAACAGCCCAATCCTATCGTACAATACAGGAAAGCAAAGCAAAGCAAGGCACCAAACCACCAGTACGGTAAACAATCTCCTCACATCATTCCCCGGAGTAAAGGAACCTCGGGCAATGCAGTAGGTACTACCATACGTATCAATCAAACACAAGCACGCACGCACCCTAAACCTTCCAAGAGGTTATCGTGATTACCACGATACCGGTACCACAAGAGTAAGGGACCTTAGAGCTCTTGTCAGTCACCGGTAAGGAATGCCTGCCCGCTGGATGATTCGGGTTAAGCGCGGTCACGTTATGAGACACTTTATTCCTCAAGAAAAAGTACCAGTACAGCACAGTACTCCGGGCAGGTTAAGCAGCTTATATCGGTTGTGATTGATTCGGAGATTTATTTGCCGGTTTCGGGGTGGAGGATATGTACAGTTTTGCTAGTGCTTAGCCGTTTTTTCAGGTACCGTGGTACAGTAATGTAACGATGTAACCCTTTCATACCGGGACTTCCGGATTAGAAGAGGAAGCGAGGGGGGTGGTTAGCTGCCGCATGGTACAGTACACCATACAGTAAGCTGGCCGGAACCGGCAGGCAGCAACCAGCACCTTCAAATAAGAAACAACATATTCCAATTCTTTGCAGCGAGGATTGGGGCGTGCAAAGCCAATTTTGGCCTAATTCTTCAATCGGTCACTTATCATTTGAACGTGCAATACTTGTATCAGCGACCGGCGGTTCTAGCCAGAATACTGTGAATTCTAGATAAACTCGAGTCGCCGTCATACCCCCTAAGGTAGCCACTATCTCCGTTAAGACTTAATCCACTTGGGCACTTTTCTGAGGATAGCAACCACAGCCCGACATTCTCGAGACGGGTACTGGCATAGGTAAGTTGGCGAGTATCATGGATGGCGGCCGTCGGGTGCGGGGTGCTTACATGCTTGCACAGCACAGTACAGTGCAATACGTAGGATAGGTGTGGGGGTGAAGCTCGCCGGGCACGGGTGGGCGCAGGCTGTTGGGGTGAGATTGCCGCCATCTGTTGCACTGGGGGTTTCCCGAAGTTTTGGGTTTGTAAGATTTCTACGGGGGTATCGTGTAGGGAGATTTGACCCCATCAAATCGTTCGCACCCGTGGCCCGATGCGTCGAGTTAGCCATCGACGGAGATCACGAAATCTTGTTAGCAATTGTGTTGTGAGAACAAAACAGGACAAGAGGATTTTATTCAAGAGTCAGGGCTTCAGAAGAAAAAAGGTTGAGAGGGCGAGGGAAGGAGAGGGAAGGAGACGAAACGGAGCACTACTTCGGAAAGCAAACGATTTCATAAGGAAATCATTGGAGTGTAGGAATGCATAGGTAACTCACAAAGTATGCATTCTGACAACGAGGTTCGCAGCATCCGATCCATATTCTAATAGATTTCAAGAACAGGTTAACTACATGCTGGTATCGGATACTCTTTCCCTTCCTTCTCGACATTGACAATATTCCCGTTGCCTGTAACCCATCAAGATGGTAATAATCGGCAATTGCCAGGCTATGCAAGTGGCATATAGTACAATACCCAGCCAATCGAAACCACCAACAGAACCGAATCATACCCAGTGATCCTACCCTACACTGGTGCAATTATCCTACCGCACAAACCAGTCCATGGTCAATCCACTAAGCACAGACAATCAAACTAACTACGTCACTGCTCCAGAGCTCTTAAGAGTACCTGCAAATTCTACACACTTTCGTATTGGCAAACCCATCATCGCTTAGATGCTCCTTCTGCATAAGGGGTACCTATGGCATCGTGTGTCGAGGTCCTAATACTAAGAACACCCCGATCTCCAGAAACCCGAGGACCCGAAGGCAGTGCCGATCCCCCCACCCGCAAAGCCAAAGCGGCAAACCTCTGCGGCGTCGTATCGCATTGTCACAAAGTTCACAGGGCATGATGCCGCAGGCACCGCACTATATACCACATCAATCAAACATATCCATCCATCCATCATATCCAAAACCGATCTGCTGTCGATTCATTCCATCGTAGCGGTATTCTTCCGGTCGTCGTTAGCGCACTAGGGGAGTTCTAGCCGGGGGGAGTTCTCACCGTAGGGAGTTCTTGCCGTGGGGAGGGAGAAAGGGAAAGGAAAGGGAAAAAAGCAGAGGCCGAGGGTTCTACGAATTGCGGGGTTGAGAGTCTTGGAAGTCTTGGATTGAGTGCCGGTACTTTGTTCGGGAATTGGGATGTGGGGAAACCACGTGAATTACCAGGGACGTGAGCGCATGCGTTAGACTGGAAGATTTTCGCCCGGGTAAGTTAAGAAGGCGAGTTCTATGCAGCCACAAGGGGCATGATCATGATATCATACCGGGAAGTTGGGCGTGAATTAATGAACAAACGAATGAGCACGCGGGGGAAGGGAGGTGATGGTACCGGTATCCTACCATACATCGCTATTGCATCCTGCTATAGGATATGGCAAGGTAGTACTATCAGAGTTAACCCTATCACCAAAAAAAAGTCAAAATAAAATACCGGTCTGACAAGGAGCACCTCAGAACGTCATGAATTGGCGAAAGAATTGTGGAAATGTCATGCTTTCTTATAATAAATACCGTATTTACTCGTATAATCCACTATCTCCGTACGCAAGGCTATCTCCGTCAATCCCTGCATCAGCTCAATAAAGGTTTAGTTTGACAATTAGTCTAATAGAATTGTGAACGCCAGCTAGCAAGATCCAACACACTTGGCAGACCCAAGCCTGACCTTGCGAGGAAAACACTGATCCTTCTCAGGGGCTTTTGTCTCTGAACGCGGAGGCTGGCTGCCTAGCGGATTATGCGAGTAAATACGGTATCGATTTAAAGCAAAACCAAATGCACGATAGAATCATGCAAAAGTTGACCAAATCCAGGGGAAATATGAGTGATAGTTGATGTCGGGGGATTTAACTTTTTTTTTTCCCCTTTTTTTCGCCACATCTCACTATTACAGTAACTCTAACCCACAATACCCGACTAACAAAAGGAATCTGAAGGGGAGGCAAACTGCGGTACCGATATGATTCATACCCAACCCACGCCGACCCCCCCTAGCGCCAAGCATCATTATCATACCCCATAAACACCCGATAACTACACTATCACAGGACTCACCTGTTCTCAATAGAGGTTTTGCGCAATCAGACCCTAGGGGGGGGTTATCAATAGTGTTGCTAGAGGCCGTCTCTCGCATCGAGCGCCCCCGAAACCCTGCTCCTTCAGGAGGCCACACAGTGGCCAATTCTCAAATATCTTGTAACCACTCTTGGTGGAATCATATTTAAGGAGTAGCACCGCAAAATCATAAACAAGCACAGTTCCATGGAAGTTGGCATCTACGGTAGGGCCCCCAATCTCAGGTCCGATTTCACGGTTTTCACGTATCATATGATACTATATATCGTACACCTCGACCAGGTAGGATTAGGGAACCGGGGGGCCAAGCATTGCCATCATCTGATCCTTATATTAATACTACTCAGGTCTACCATCGCAAACCCCCCCAAATTACAAGCACAATAATCAATCTATCTATCAATCTAACAACACCATTGATTGCCACAACGCCACAACGCCACAAGGAACTTTTCCCCGGACTGGGCACCACGGGAGACCCCTTTCAATGCATCAAGCAATAAGCACCTGAAAACACGGCTTCCGTTACAAAACCATCGAACAAACGAAGAAAAACTCCATCTCATTTCCAGATACCTCACGTCAGATATAGGTACCAACCAAGTCTATCGACGCCATATCATGACCCCATCCCATCCAAGTCAACCTCACAACCACGATACCGTATGACACCAATCAAGATAACCCCAACAGCCTCCTTTCAAAAGAACCTCGCAATTACCTTCACCAGCTTGAAGGAGCTTTAAGGTTTTCACAGCCCCGCCCTGGGAACTCGACGGGTAAATGCTCTCACCTATCTCGCTTGTTATTGGCTGTCTTCGAGTCTTCCCATAATATTGCTACCTGCACTAGTGCGACCCTGGTCCTTATATCGTCAGAACCGAAATAATCGAAGCGCGAAAAACACACTGCGAAACTCACCACCTCAGCCCCAGCCCAAGACCAAAAAAAAAGAAAAAATGAAGAAAGCACCGCACCTTACCAGCAGGGGCAACTCCAACGTCTCAGTGCGAGGTTCAACTTACACAGAGCGCTTCCATCTCGTGTGCTGTTCTGAGACAGGCAAATTCATCGCTGGCTGCCATGCACGCTGCGCTAGCCGGGTCCCGTGATTCGCCGAGAACCAGCCACCAAGAGTTCTGCATCACCTGAGCAGCGAAAGGACCGAACATCCAGCTATCGCGCCTAACGATGAATGTCTCTAACATCCCAAGGGGTGCTTGTATGGTGCTGCGTAGATTTTTTTTGCCCTTAATTGAACCAATGAAGGATTGGTGAAAAAGAAAAAAGAAAACGAAACAAAAATAAAATAACCCAAACGGATAGAACGGGTAGAACGGCTAGAACGGAACCTGGAATGACCCGAATACCACAAATTCTTGAAAAGATACACCAACCAAGCCACGATCCGTTGGAAATAGGTGGAAGAAAACAAAAACCCGCTCAACACTTGCCCCAACCAATCATTCCCCCTCCCCCCACCCTGCATGCTATATGCAGTAGAGGAAAGTTAACCTACGGTACGGCTTACAGTCTTTGCATGGGACGAGTGGTTTTCTGTTGCTATGCTTCGATGAATTCTCTTTACTACCCCCATGAGGCCTGCAAGCTGAGTTGATCCAACCCAGGTGTGACGCGCGCAACCGGACCATCTTTTATCATTGTTAGGGGGAAAAACAGCAAAAAAGAGGTGGAAGTCTGGCACCGGTTGTGCTTTCCGGTCAATAATACAAGTACTAGATACAATTTGCGAGTGAGATGTTGTGAATCAAGTTAGTGCCGGGTCCCCAGAGGATGATATGACGAGGTTGGTATGGACGGGACATTGCCTGCCACGACGACACAGCCTGCGCGAAATCCCAAGGGGTCGGGAAGAGGAAGTAGCTGGGACGTGGCTACTAATTACTGTTATAGAAACATTATGTGCTCGAGCTCGATAGGTACGATACTCTTTATCTGGACCGCAGACCATGCGAACGTACGGAATTACACGGTGATGTGCTCGTGAAATGGCGGGGGGTAATCAAAGTAGACGATAAGGTTTCTCCGTGGAGAGCTTCCCTAACCATAATCCGCAACTTTAACGACCCCTCCGCGTACTTCCTATTCATAGATATCCTGTCGTTCATCCATTCTATTTGTTTCAAGATGTCACAGAGCGTGTGGAGAGGAAAAGGCTACACCCCATTATCTATACAAGAGCAGACAGAAGCAATGAAGAATAACCCCCGACATGCAAACATTAATAAAGTTAGGACCCTCAATCCTGGGAATTTTCCCCAAGGAAAGCAATAGGGTGAAGGAGAGGGAACCTGAGCTTGACTATCATCGAATTACCATAGGGGGGTATCCCACAGATACCCATTTTTTAATCAGGCACTCACCTGTGTCACCGAATAGACAGAGGGAAGGAAAACAAGAACGCCCTGCCAAGTTCAAGTCCAGGCCCCGAGTGCCGCGGCATTCCCACCCGGCCTCGGTGTTTTCATTGAACTTTTATCCCCAACACTCGAACCGTTTGCGAAAGAAGTCGGGTCGAATTTAACATTTAACACTCTTATTAGCACCTGTAACGCTATCCGGTTGTTTACCCTCGGTGCTATATCGGTAGAGTTTTCTCTTTGTAGAATCCTTCAATTGTCTTGTGGCATAATTTCTGTATGCCATGACATGAAAACACAATACCAGGGGAGTGGCATACCGCTCTACTACACGCGGTATATCAGAGCTTGAACCGGTGGTTCGGGGAAAGGGAGACGACCCACTATCGTAGATTCTAGATGTAAGGGTGATTCTGGCGTTCTAGAGTTCTCCGAGACCATTTTTCGATGCCCGGGCCGGCAACCCAGGTTCGTGGGATTAGAGTCTTTGACAGGAGATCCAACGCTTCCTCGTCGAGGCATGAACGATCTGCTGGTGCTCCCCT
This sequence comes from Tuber umbilicatum, assembly GCA_003313605.1. Taxonomy (NCBI): domain Eukaryota; kingdom Fungi; phylum Ascomycota; class Pezizomycetes; order Pezizales; family Tuberaceae; genus Tuber; species Tuber umbilicatum. The sequence goes on along the minus strand of QLOI01000507.1, from coordinate 39,871 downwards.
CAGTGTCGCTAGAGGTAGATGTATCGAGGGTTTCCGGGGAATACCCGATTCACAAAGTCCTTTCTCAACATTTCAAGCCATCAAGGGCGGGAATAGGAGCTCGTCTAGACTTCTAAAATGTGGGGTTTATTTATTATCGTTTGTCGTTCAGGAGTGCGCGAGTAATACAGGAGTTCACCATTTGCCCGAGTGCCAACCCTAATGTTTGCCTCGATTGCGGCCGCGCGTACGGCAGAACCTATGTTCTCGGTTTACGATGCATTTGGTAAAAGGAGCAAACCTCGCTTTCCAGTAGTCCTGCTAGAAACATCACCATTGTCTTCCTTTCAAGACTTCCCGAGTAGATCTCTATCGTCCCAGTTTGCGAAGGCCAGAACACACAACTCCAGCATGGTCTTCGATGCCGCACGATGGCTGCTTCAACCGGGTTACCGGAAAAGTGGCATTAAGAGATAGGTCTCTAGTCAGTCCGATCTCTGGGGGAGGTATGCCGTGGGGCAAACAATGAGTGAGGGGGGTAGAAGATAGTGGTCGCACTCGGTTGGGCTGCCCAAAAGCCTATTGTGTTGTAGCGGAGGATGGCTCGCGCTCCTTTGCTATTGAGTGCCGGAGTGCAGCCAATGCTACCCAGTTCTCTCACATCTTTCCATGACAATGTTGCTACTCAGAGACTACGAGAATATGAAGATTCACTAGCATACTCAAATCTAAAGGATCATCCATAGTCCTCTCGCCAGCGGACGGTCTGAAGATAGTCCGAGGGGGTGCCCCCTCGTGACCCAATGGATCCAGGAAAGTATCCCCCTACCACTATTTCCTCAGCCCCAAGTATACCCCCTGACACCTACTCCCCCNCCCCCCCCCGCCAACCATTACGAGCACGGAAGTTGTAACATCTAACACAACACCAAGGTAGATATCACCAGGTTTGCTGGTGTCGACACCACTACCAATTCGGAAATAACCTCTACCCGGAACTTTCGTGCTTACTCCGTAGCTTGCTGAGCTGGCACATCGGGAAGTTAGCAGAGTTGCCCCACTAGTACCAAGTACCTTCAAATGCGATCGGGAGATGTACATCGTTGGTATTCCAAAAGACATATCCGAATAGACGTGGAAACACAGTCACTTTATTGTGCAACCCCCCAACACGAGCGAATGCAGGCAAGATCGGTGCACGATTGGTTTTTGCCGATGATAGAGGGTTCAAGGTCTAAATATGAGCAGAAATAGTTGCACCTGCGGCCCAAGAAACAAGATTCTTTGTGCCAATCCCCCCCCCCCCCTTCCTGCACACAGGCGTCGAGAACGGTTTACTTTCACGGAAGCGGTCGCCGATTCGTGACAATTGCCAAAGTCGCTGAATGGGTTTACCGCATTTGACATAAATTCTTCACTTCATACCCAATAGGTTCAGCAACTACCGCAAATCCTGGGATATCGTACAAACTTCCGTAGCGATTATTCACGACATTCCCTCCGTGCACTAACGATGAGTTCAAGTGAGTCATTGTATATCACTCGGCCGCCTTTGAAGGCACAAGGTCGTATTTGCACTTTGGCCTCACCGACAATGCTTGCCAGTCCCAAGCGGTCGCCAGCGAGGTCTCTAGGGTTCTTTCAGCGTCTCTAGCTCTCTCCAAGTTCAACCAGCAACTCATCGGACATTACGAGCGGCTGCCACGCAACATACCACAACCAGGATGAGAATAAGAGGTTTGTCCATTCCGTTTGGTCACAGCGACATACGGCCCCCAGAAGTTGCATGTACTGAGGGAGTGACTTCTTGTCGGGATCATTGAGCTTCTTGTTTCCTGTTGGTGCAAGCTCAGGCGATTTCACGACTGATATAGCACCATGCATCGCCGAATCACAAAGGCAGAAAAAAAGCGAAGCACAAAACTTCACTTTGGATCCGCTATTTCCCGGAGTGGCACAGTGTCTTGGGCCGTCGAGGTTGGGATACAAACGAAACCGTGCTCACACTGATTTCCAGGGGAGAGATATCGTAAACGGGTACAAGTACCATAGCGACTATTATCCAAGCTATCCCATTGCTCGTCCCAGGCAAGTATCAGAAGGCAGGGATAGGGCAGGGGTTCGCAAAACATATGGCAAAGAATCCGTGGGTATCTGAGCGCTCATACAAACTCGTGACTCGTATATTCTGATGCATACCAGATCGGTGATTCAGAATAATTTATTTTGATTAATATTTTCGAATACTTCTTCCCTGGGGCGAGCATTCCCCCCGCCATTCCATCTATATTTGGGCCCTCCCGAATGAGTCTGCGCTACGGGCCAGGATCTATCGAAATGGCTTCCTGGGCCCCATCAGGCTGGCTGTGCGGGATTGGCGAAAAATATCAATGAGCAGTTACTGCAAACAGCGTTCACGAAAGAGGAGAATGGGGGTGAGACTACGCCGGTAAACTGCAGGATTGAGTGCAAGTTGCCAATGGGAAAAACCCAGAAATAGTCTCGCTCACGATCACAGACACATCACAGCCGGGACGCGGTGTGGAGGGCGGCGGGTTACCAACGGACTAAAATTGCTCCACTGGGCCCGATGTAACCGAATTTCCCGGAGGATCCATAAATACAGGCTTTTCGTGAATGCGAGAACAATTGGGAACCAATGGCGCAGCTGATGTCACCCGCCCAATATCATCCCCATTAGGTCAGGGAACACGTGCCTTGTGTTCCAGAGAACCAGATATTGTACTAAGTGGTAGTTCAATAGCTAATTATAAAGTTTTTTTTTTGTTCGTACCTGTACCCCCTTCTTCCCTGACTAGCACGAAAAGGCGAACTTAGCCGTCATGGCTCAGTACGAGTATTGTAACACGATAAGAAAGCACAGACACACTATTGGAATAAACTTCTCGGTAAATGGTGATCAGCGAAGCCTTGCACTCCCCCAAAACAACTTTATTTTGCCTTTTAGCATATTGCGCGCTTTCGCTATTTAAAGTTATCACAACTCGCGAGCTATCGCCGGTGGTGGGTTAGGCAAGGTGTTGGTGATAAGTTAGGGCAGAGGAGCACTGCCTCCTCCACGCTTCAGATCACTTCCGTCAAGAGCCTTTTCTTTCTCCTTCACTCACTCCCCCTCACTTTTCTTTTTTCACCGTTGTGTTGTGTGATCCTACCGTACCATGATTGGCCGGGGGCGCGGATTAATGAATTACCGTAGGGCACCGTTTATGTCTCGCTGTGGTGTTGTTGCAGGTCAGATGGTGGAGGGGGGGGGTCAAGAAGTGTGTCCTCATTGTACTGTATCATGCTCGGGTAGACATTCTCGAATCCCACCTGAACTGAACCTTGCCCAATGATGCTCGAGCACGGTACTTGGGATCGTCCGTCAAGCCCTATGCGTAAGCGGGTGGATCAACGAATTGCTCGAGTAGGCAATCGATGAGCAAGCTGCAGTCTCCATGCATTCGAAATACTCGAGTACACATTCGTACGAGTACGAGCGTACCGTACAGCCAGTCCGGTTACATATCGTTCCGAGTTCCATACCAATAAACGAACGCAGTACAGTACCGCACTGTGCCCAACCGGCCGGCCGGCCGGCCACAGTTTTACGACGACCGCACCCGAGTGGTCCGATCGGAGATGCGGTTTCTTCCTTCGAACGACAAAAACCACTCGGCATAGTACGAGTACGAGCCAAGCTGTGCGGTACTGTACGGCACCTTCTCGTACGATACCGCACAAGCACTCGCACATCCTCAACCATCCGGGATATGTGACCCAAATCCTCCCAGTCACATTCCAAGCACCCCATCCCAGACAAATACATGCAACACAACCAATCAACAGAGAGAGAACAAAGGAAAACAAGCAAAAGCGCGAGCGTGGCCACCACATCTCGCAATCACGTGGACCCCACAGCACACCGAACCCAAAACTCCGGGTGCGGGGTGGTGGTGGTTGGGGGGATCGGATCCTACCGTTCCACAAAAAAATAAAAATTAATAATAACAAAATACTGGAACAAAGAATTCCTCCATGATTGGGTGTTGGGGTTTTCACCTCTCTCTCTCTCTCTCTCTCTCTGGTAATGCCCGTTTGCCGCAATTTCCCTTCATCTTACATGTCTCAGCCGAGGGCTGAAAGGAGTTGTGAGTACTGGTACGGTGCCGGTAATGTACAAGTACCCTTTCATCGACTTCCCTTACCTTACTGCATTCCCAAGGGGGAAATTCTGAACGTCCCAGTGTCTTCCCCCATCGTTCCTGTCCTCAACGACGCAGTGATGCTCTACCGTACAGCGCTCTCCCAACAAATACCGTAAAATTCAATAAAGAAATCAAACGTGTTGTCCGGTTCATCGTTCGATGCCTTGAATGGCACGATTAGTCAACGATAACCCAACTAAAGAACCGCAGTCATATTTTTAGACGGAGCACGGTCATTGGCGTGGGGAAGCAGGGGGAAGCGAGAGAATAACGTGCGCTATCTTATCCCTACCGTTTTTGGGGATTCACTGCTTCTCGTGAAAGTGCAGTTTTTCGCTCATTGAATGCGATGGGTGGGTGCATGGGATTGCGGCTGGAATTTGATCGATGAATGGGTGACTACCTACATCGACTCCTGTCGTGTTTTAATTTGTAAACTTTGAAATATAGAACTCATCCGGTTAGCGCCTGTGGTTCTCTCGAATGGAATGGGTTGAAGGACCGATTCTGAAAATCTTGCAGGGGGGAAGTTCGTCACTTGACGATTGACGATGCTCATGGAAACACCGTTATAATAGCGCCTGCTAGCTGGGCTGCCTGAATCCACATCGCCACAACCTGAGGAGGTTTGTAGAAAGAAACCTGTTGGATAACGCATAGTATCGTTTAATTATGCCTCCTGCTTCCCTCTCTACCTGTACGACGGAGGCGAGTTGTCACGCTGTGAGCATATCATCGTGCAGCACCGCACAAAGAGGAAGGAAGTACAGAAGGGAAGGAACTCGCTTCATTTGCCCCCCTTTGGTGGCACAGAGGCACAAGCACCAGGGGAGAATATGTCATGGCATAATTGGATAGCTAGTTTATCCCTTATCTCGTGCGAAGACATCTCCCCTGGCACTTTGTGCGAGGTGTAAATTATGGAAGGATCGCACAGGGGCAATCCACCTGGTTCCACGGATTTCCTGTTCTCGGTTCTTGTACGCCACATCCTTGCCGGCCATTGGCTCAGACATGTTGTACCGGTATTGCACTGGTACTGTGTTGGGCTCTAGATACAGTACTTGTAAAGTTGTAATACCCTTTGAGCTCGAACAATCGAAGCTCGCGCGCTAAATTGCCCCCTCTACTCGGTTACCGGGGAGGGAGCGAAAACAACTGCGAGAGCTGACCCTCAACCCCTTAGCTGAGGACTTGGAAAAAAATTTCCGGACCCCACCCAGCAAAGGCGAGTCCAATGTCCCGGAACGAAGCTCGATTATTCGAATTCTCCAGGCACGCCGCTCCACGATACAAGTGCCGCGAGTGACTGGCATGCAAACGGCTTTTGCTGATAAGTAATAGAAAGCTCTAAATGACACTAGAGAAAACCCAATTCCAGGGCTGAAAGCCACCCAGGTACAGTAAGGACGTGCTCATATCCTAGCTTAGCCAGAGGGCTTTGGCATTTGCCGCCTCCACTACTGCTAGCAAACAATCGGTAACGGGGTAGCATGTCGTGCTGGCATTCCCGTTGGATGCCGAACAAGATTTCTTTCACCCTCTTTTCTCCCGACTACATTCTTCCAAGACACTCGGCGGGGTATTTTCGTTACCTAGTATACCGTGTTCCATTTATAGTCCCCGCAAACGTGTAGAATGATGCAAGGAGGAGGAGGAAGTGAGTATACCATAAGCCGAGACAGATCCTAATACGCTTCTCAATACAAAGAAACCACAGTACCAGTACCGTACAATACATGTGCACCCGAGTGCGACAATACCGCGATATTCCAGCCTCATGACTAGCTCAACTGTGGAAAACCCAATAGGAAAATATGCAATATCAAAAGCAATCGACACATACCGTCTCGGTCTGACCATGTCCCAATCCGAGGTGCCTAAAACCCCACAACACGTTTGTGGTGCAAAATCGCTCGCTGGAAGAAGAAAAGGCTAATGAAGTGCAGAAGAAAGCCGCACTCCTCACCTCTTCAAATCCTAAATAGTGTCCTTAAGGTAAGATAGGAAATGAACGCAAGAAAAGAAAAGAAAGGAAGAAAGAAAGGGCAGAAAAAATGAACTTGGGGCGTCCAAAAATAAACCTATCATTTCAAGATGCCAGTCCTTTGCACAGCCCATCAATCAGGAAACTATGCGTCTGAATTGAAGACTCGAGGCCACTGAGACACATTCACGATGGGGCTAACCATGCCATCATTGGCTGATAGACGAAGAGGAAAGTACCATGCGAAATAAGGCTCGCTGAAGGATTCACTACTCAAAGGAGTAATCGGCTGAACGACCAATAATTAACGTTGCGGAGGTGTGACGATGGTTCATGGGAGAAAGCAATCGAGCCCAGCTCTCATGACCTTTGGCTCCCGGACTGGAGTGGAAAGACAAAAATGGGCACAGGCTCAGCCTCGAACAGAACCTCGTGTCCCTTCAGAATGCCAACTCCTGGCTAGCCTCACCCTCACGAAGCAGATGCCAGTGATCGCTCTGTATATAAATATGGCCAATTCCCCCCCTCAGTCTTTCCTCTTCACTCTTCACCGAGCCATCCAATCTCCAGATCCACTACCTCCTTCCAGCACGCTTTCAAGACACTCGCTGTTCTCCTTCGGACACTCATTCCAAGATCATAACTCTTATCTCCTCCTCTTTCTCTCAATCAAACCGTCGCTATGAAGTACTCCATCTCTGCCCTTGTTCTCGGCTTCTTCGCCGTCCTCAGCGCCGCAGCACCCACTCCCGATGGTGATGATGTCGACCCCAGCAAGGTTTACATCGAGGGAATCACCTACGGCGGTAGTGGTTGCAAGGCAGGATCAGTCGCTATCAGCAAGGCCAACGACTGGAAGACAGTCACCCTCTCATTCGACAGCTACATCGCATCCATCGGTCCCGGTGTCGCCTTTTCCGAGAGACGCAAGAACTGCAACATCAACGTCAAGCTTCACTACCCCAGCGGATACCAATACACCTTGTACCAGACCGACTACAAAGGCTATTGTGAGATCGAGAAAGGAGTCACTGCCAGACAGCAATCTGACTATTGGTTCGCTGGTTTCATGGATAAGAAGGCAACCTTTAAGAGTTACTGGAAGGGAAAGTACTCAGACAACTTCTCTTTCCGCGATATTATTGCCAATGAGGCTTGTGTGTGGTCGCCATGCGGTGCTTCCACCACCTTGAACATCGATACTCAGCTCAACCTCGATAACAATGACGACAAGAAAGCATCTGGTATCATCACCACCGACGTTATCGACCACAAGGTCCAGACCATCTACGGTGTCCGCTGGAGAAAGTGCCACTAAGCGATGTAAGTAACCCACGAGAGAACGCGAGAAATAAGAAGCAGAAACTGACTTGGCTGTAGGATTTTTCATACTTCCATACTCAGTTACCGGAACCTCTATGATCAAATGAAGGTGATGAATATATTCTCACGGCTATCATCAATGGTCAAGAGAGTGGATGAGATTCTCTGTTGTCAATTTCTTAACTGTTCTCCTTGAGTTATGTTTCCTCTTGGTTATTTCCTAATGCATGGAAGGAGGGTGTGGTATCTCGGATGTTCTTACTTTTGTATCTTCTCTCTGAAATAAAAATAAACCCGGCCGGTTTTCAAAAAGCAAAATTTTCTGGTTCCACTACAAGTGATTTCGCCCTCAATCCTTACGAAAAAAGCGTGCACCAGAACCGCATCGCGCTTAAGCTCAAGTACTGGCCCTCGGACTGGGCCAAGAATCCCTTGGTTCTCCGGCGCCTTGGAGAGAGTCCTGCCGCCCGAAATCAAACAAAACAACCCCAGACGCCATCCGGAGCGTTCCAAGTAGCTCAGCAGTAGAGTACAGTCGTTACCAATAATACACTATGACCCAAGCGCCAAATATTAGCCTTTTATCTCAATCGCACAACAAACACTACCTAGAGCCCAAATTTCTCTGCGAAACCACGAGACAAAACCAAGCAGGCGCGGAAACATCCTGGATAATTACTCGTAAGCCACTCCCCCCAGAAATGAAGAGAAGCTACAAACTTGAAGTTTACAGAGCACTATTGACTGGACCAAAGTGTACTGATCGAAAGTTACCGAATGAACCGATAAGAACGAGTGATACCATATGTTTCTTATCTCAAGCTTGGCGCATAACAGAAAACTCGACGTTGTGAATCAGGGAAGGCATGGCGGAACAGAGCAACTTTCACCACCACGCACCACCCCCACACTACAGCCCCAAGGCGAGTCCAAGGCAGGGTGGTTCCCCCAGCACCAAGCGGAGCCACCACGACAACCTCACGATTTGTCGGCTCTAGTACTAGAACAGTACTGTATCCAGCCGCAATTGGCCTACCCGGCGATTCATTGCAAGTTGGGACTTGTTGGCGCCAATTTTATCCGAATGCTTTGTGAATCGCCAAGTACGGAGGCCTCAAGAAGCGGGACATACAACACACGGTAACCGAGATACCGTAGCCTATCCCAGCATCGAGGATACTGTAAGCAACACTGCGGCAAGTACTGGTACCGTACTTGAGTACTCACCGCCGGAGCTAATGTCTTGTCTCACTCACCAGCCCCCATAACCGTTTTAGGAATACCAGTATTATGAGTCAAGACGAAAAGCAAAAGAGGAAGGAAGTGTGGAAGCCTAACCAAGCTGTACGGAGGTATAGCACCTAAGTCTTGAATATTTTACTAGCAGGGGGGGTTGCGCTAGCGCGGGAATAATGGGAGTGAATTTCCTATCGTGGTTTGAGAGTTCTTAGTTAAGGGTGAAAAGGTTTCCACTACGGGCAATTCACTAAACTTAGTCCCGGGCTAGCACAATCACCCGCTAGTAAAATATTCAAGACTTAGGTGCTATACCTCCGTATGGATCACGTAAACCGGCGCCGCGTGCCCTGTCCGGGCGCACTCTTAGCTCAAGGTCCTAAATGAAGGCCCAGACCGGAGAGATAGGGAGGACTCTCTTACCCGCAAGCAAGGTACTATACTCGCACTTCCCAGGAGTTTATCCCAGCGATTACCTACCAAAAAACCAGCTCGTGAATAAAGTAAACAATTGAAAAGCAGGAAGCCCAACTTACCACTATCAATGTGTCCAAGCATTTATTCCAACGAGCCGTGGCGCCCCGTGTCAATACCGGTAAAAAGGTACAGTACTCGAGTAACATTCCACCAGATATCATACCCTCGATCCATTCCCAGCACTTCTCTCTCTCTCACGCTTACTGCACTGCAGCCGCCGATATTTGAAGGCCGGAGGAAGTGATTAGAAAAGAAAGGATCGCTGGTATCCGTCCTGTATCGGTACCCATCCATAGTTGCACGCCCATTCGGCTCTCTATAAGGATGAGATAGAAAGGAGAAAGGCCGGTACGATACCGGTGTTGTTCCGGCACGCCATACGGTAGTCACTGATCAGAGTGCCAAAGTCTTCACGAACAAGTTCCTCGAGCATTCAGGGCAACAAGGGGCTTTATACAGTAGTTCGACATGGCAAATAAAATTCCCAAAAGAACGCGCGTCGTTTCATTAGCCAGCACTACCCGCAACTTCCGTTACTACCGACTCAGCAAATGAGGTAAAGCGCAAGAAATTAGGCAGATAGTAGGAAACGGGGATGCCCAGGAGTTTACTTCAAGATCTGTCAACCGATGCGATTATGTAAGCAGTGTGGGTTCAGTCAGCAGAGTTGGCGAGGCTGGCTATGGCACAGAAATTGTGCTCGTACAGTACCGGTATCGTACCGGCATCACACCCACATCGTACCGAAGCCCAATCGTGTCCGGGTTCCTGCTGAGATTGCTCGTGTGCAACAAAGGAGGAGTTCCAAATCTAGCAGCATGACTAGACCAGAACTGGGCTCAACGAACAATATACAGGTACCCCTCAAGAAATACCTGAACATGGGGGTAAACACCCCGTCACGGTGCTGCTGCTAAGGATAATAAAGGATATCCGGAGATTCCTAGAATTAGGATTCTAGTACTATAGTGTTGAATAGCGTTGTATTGGCTATACTGATTCTAGCAATCTCGAAGTATCCCTTACCATCCTTGGCTGTAGCACCGTGATGGAATGTTTGCCCCCATGTTCAGGTATTTCTTGAGGGACACTTGTACCTACGAGTAAAGTGTATTAGCAGATAGTGATTCTACTTGGTCCATTCGTTGACCCCCGCCTAGTCTACTTATACGACGCACCGACTGCTCAATCCCAGATTTTAAACTTTGAGACAACACTGACCTCCCAACCTCTTTGATCATTCCACAAGAGCATCCATATTCTCAAGAGCGCGCTCAACTCTCATAGCATCGTTTCCACTCACGCCTATCAGGTCTGGTGCATCTCATCATCTCAGAGTCACATTACCGTTACGGGCCGCTCAAACCTTGCACCCGTACAATACTCGGATTCTCGGAATAAAATATCTTCTTATGAGCCTTCCCGGTTTTTCCAACATCGATGTATCATAGTAATTCTTGTATACACTCAGAGCTTTCGGGAGTAGTCTGTTGGGAGTCGAAATTCCAATATCGGTAGAGCAAAAAGGCCTAGCTTTGAGCCCGATATGGCGCCAAGATGTCGAGCACGGCTACGACCCCCTGCAAGATTCTGAAATGCTCGCATGTTGCCTATTCTCAGCATCGTTGTCATAGCACCCGTATATCGAGGGTTAAGTACTGTACGTGTATTGTATCAATTTACGTGTCTACCTAACCTACCTGCGGACAAACAAGAATATGGGATTTCATGACGATATCCACGTCTATCTGCCGTAAGGTTATTTTTGCTCATGCTGTCCTTTTTATTTACCCCCGTCTCTAAACCGCCCAACAGTTATCTCTTCTTCTCAAGACATTCGAGTTGTTGATCTTGAAAAGGTAGGGCTAGCTATCGGGTTGCAAAATCTTAGAGCTCAGCGCTACATTCAAAGCTGCTAGAAGCTTACTCGGGGTCTACGGCCCGGGAGGTGGGATTACATTGCTGGGTATGGGAGATTATGACTAATAATGGTGTTCGCGAGGGTAGGTGATAGCCATTGTAGAAAATAGTTGTTCATTCTTAATCTCTAGGACCATACGGACATATGTAACAACCTAGCTATAGGGTCTCACAAATAAACCTCAGCCAATACCGGAGACCAAGGGGTCAACGGGTAGGAGGAGCAGTCAGGTATGCAGTGGCATACAAACAACTATTCTAGATGGTTGAAAAGTTTGTTACGAACAAGCCCCACTAGAGCTGAGGTGATGATACCGTACTTAAAATAAGACGGCGGATTTGACAATAAAAGACTCCTCCCATGTAGTCAGGTAAACACTATTCCTCCCTGAGGTGTTTTACATTTGAATACGGAGATTAGACGCCTGACCGAGACGGTGGATTACCGGTATACGAGCTTGTTCGGCACATATCTGACTAATTTTCCACAATTGTGGTACAATTGGTAACATAGTTGCTCCTATCTCTGGCCGATGCGTAGACAAGATAAAATTTGAAAAAGCATCAGCACCTTCAAGGGAGATGGGTAATATCGTAGCCGCGGCAGCGCTAAACACACGCGGATGGCGCAAGATCGGTTCCCAAATTAGATGACCGGCCCCCATTCCGTTGTCAGCCAATGACCGCATTCTCGCCTCCGACTCCCATACTCGAGTAGTGCACGCCCGAGTACTTTTAGTGGGGGTTCTGGACTAGTACTGGTACTCGAGTATTGGGAAGTGGGCGTCCGCAGCACAGGATGGCATTCAGTAGGGAGCTCGAGACATGCTCGAGTACCGTAGGAGGAGGGGTCTTGCATCCCGGGCGTTTTCTTGTTAGGGGTTTGCGCATTTTGTACTCACAAACACCTTCATAGCGTAGGCGAGACGTCCTTCACCTCGGCATCTACAAGTGTGGTAGGGTATCCTATCGTGTCTAACAAGCCGGTTTTTTAGATAATCTTTGTGTACTCGAGTACCATGCTCCGCAGGCACGGTTCTGTGTGGAGTCGGTAACCGGGCTGTACGGCCAGCAATAAATCTGGTAATGGAACCCAATCTCACCAGGGGCACATCTACGGTACTCGAGCGCAGTGATCAGCGCAAGAGTAGACGAGACGCCCCCCGGAGATTGCCATAGGGGTACCGCAGTTCGAGCCCGCCAAAATTTGCAGACTCCAACGTTGCCTATTGCGTCTAGATCTGGCGCTTTAAGACAATGAAGTACTAGGACCGGTAAGTCTCCTCAACCAAGGAAAAGAAAGCACTGTAAGGGCATTTCTAGGGTGTTTAGGGGTGAGAGCCCTATCGGTATTAGCGGATACGATAGGCGAGACATCGCATATCCTACCACACAGTACCGTTTCTGGAAGTGCAGAAAATGTGCCACAGAGTCCGCCTTCAACCAAGATCTTGTGCAGTATCGTCCGCTCGAGATGTGGGAGACTCTTCCGGCGGCCAAAGGCAATCATGGAGGCTATTGCATCGTACCGATAGGTTCGCTACCGGCCAGTTCGTGAAGTATCCGGAGAGAGAGGTGCCAATATCTCCGAATTTGGGCGTGAAACACCAGTTCCTTGGCATTTTTATGTCCGGGTACCCCACGGACTGAGGAGCAGTGCTCGAGCAGAGAGCAGTGGGGTTTTTCATCATCATACCGCAGGGAGGCCGCACACTCTGCCGGTTGAGTGCGGGAGGGTGAGAGGTGGGCAATGGATCATGGGCTGTAAGTTGCTTGGGTAGAAGAGTACGAGCACAAGTGCAAGTAGAACGCATGGACCAACCAAGAAGTAGCTTTTCAGCCCAGGTGGTCGAAGCATGTGTCTTTCTAGACCGAGAAGTCAGCCCTCATAATGCTGTGTTACACGTTTGTGTCTTGCACTAGGATTCCCTCAATACCAATTCCCTCAATCATCCAAGCTTCTGTTTTTCTCCATGCCCAAACTTCTTGCGGTACGGTACTACAAGCATTGGAGAACCAGTACCTTGTATCATACTCGTACAAGTAGTCAAGCCAAGCCGTGGTTTTCAGCCGGCCAAGGTCAAGCCCTGTTTGTATCCCAATGATAACCTTGTAGATGTGGTATTGGTGGTTATCATGCTCAGTACGCATTGCTATTTAGACTCCTCTCCTTCCCTCCATTTTGACTCCTCCCCACCCCTTCTCCTCACCCCTTCCTCATATTCCCCCCCCTTACAAACCTTCATTTCCTCTTAATTCTAGGTCTACTGAAAGCCTATTTTCCCGCTCCTTTTACATTTGCAATCCCCCTACCCTCCATCATGACTCGCCTTTCACTCTTCGTTGTATTGGGTCTGGTGACTTCCGTCTTCGCTCAAAACTGCGGCCCTAGCCACGGAAATCAGATTTGTGCTGCCGGCACCTGCTGCAGTCAATACGGATGGTTTGTTTCCCTATTCTTGACGATCGACCCTTGCCGCCATCCTTCTCGCTGTTTACGCCGCTCTTTTTCTTCCGTGATTGCTGAATGAAGGTTTAGGTGTGATACGAGTGCCGCCCATTGTGACCCTGCTACTTGTCTAAAGGCATATAGTGGTGCTGGTTCCTCGTGTGCGGTAAGGAACATTCATGCTTCTGATGTCCGGAAACTCTTCTAACCAGATTTTGAAAAATTAGAGTTCCGGTGGTGGCACGACAACAACAAGCGGCGGGTCCTTCCCGTCTACGGTCCCGTCAATCGATGTCTGTGGTGCAGGTTCGGGAGGTATTACCTGCCCTGGTGCCGGCCCTGGAGGGTTTTATTACCGTTGCTGCGTATGTTCATGCTTGCTCACCCTCATAACGCTTCACTTGCTGACAGATGACCTTCCCGGAATAGTCTGTTAATGGTCACTGCGGGCCTAAGAATGGGGTAAGATAGAGCCATCCCACATTCGGTGTATGCGCGGAGCTGATAGTAAATTCGATGCAGGAACAAGCTCAATCCGACTACTGTGGTGCCGGCTGTCAGCCTGGTTTTGGTGCCTGTGATCAACGCTCGGTTCCACCCCCTCCTCCAGCACCGCATGGTACAGCTGGCCCTGAGCAGAACTGCGGTCCCATCGTGAACAAGAAGTGCGGGGGCGGCTTGTGTTGCTCCGGATGTGAGTACTCTCAACACCTTTGTTCCTACGCATGATACTGATGATCAATCAGCCAACTTCTGTGGATCTGGTCCCGATTTCTGCGGCGCTGCGTGAGTTCTCCCCACTTTTTAACCCCCAGATGCATCCTACTTACAAATAATTAGCAATTGGTGCCAGGTCGACTGGGGACACTGCGAGCGGTAGATTTCCTTTCCTCTCGCATTTGAAGGATTGTCAAAGCTCATGGTTTTTTCTTTTTCTCGCCTGTCTTTCCTTTTTGTGCCGTAAACATGAGGGAGACGAAAAAGGTCCATGACCCGAGATCCGCCGTCCAATTGGATGTACTAGATATTTTACATTTTAATCATATGATAATTTCTCGACCAAGTTGATCTCGTTTCAGTGAATGACAATACGAACCCATCCTATGGGTGCCCGAGGTTCCTGCAGGAAGCATTCGGTGCCTGAAGTGCAGTTCTCGTTATTAATGCATAAAACTCCACCTATTAAAACCCGGTTCCGATCCTGTACCACCCTGGGACCCAGGTAAAATCCTTCCACCGATCACCACAAAGCCCCAACCGGCAGCTCACATCAGAAGCGCTCGCCAGATAGGATACAGTACCGCACAACGCTATACCACACAACGACCCCCCGATCGCGTGAGAAAAAACATAACACTATACCCCCCCCTGTTTTCAGGTACCGTACCGTGCTCGTCCACTGTACGTGTACTCGAGTATTCACTAGCTCGGCTACCACAGGGACGGTATCATTTTCCTTTTTAGGTATGTGGGAGTGTCAATCCGAGGAACTTTGCGCTGGCTCCCCATACGCCCCTATTCGTCCCCAATACCGGGACCCGCCCCCTACTCGATACAGTAGCTCCCACTCCACGGTTCGAGTACGGTGCTCGAGTACTTGTACGACGCCTCATTCCGCTCTCATCTCGTCCGACAAGCACGACACGCGTGCGCTGGTACTCTACAGTCCAACATGATAGCACCACGTCAAGGAACAACCCCCCAGCCGCGGACGCGCCCGTGGACCAACGGATCCGCGCCCTCACTGAACCTCAGCGTCCGATACTCATGGGGGATCACTCGGGATAGGTGCCTGATCGGTACTGTACGGTGTGGGTTGCCACTATTATTAGGGGCGGAGGGTTTTCGTTGTGATTTAGGTAGGTAGGGAAAGGGGAAGTGCAACTTTTTTACTTTTTTTATTTTTATTTTTTTACTTTTGCTTTTTGTTTTAATTACTTTTCAGGGGTAAGTTGGGTGGGGGTTATTTCATGTGATACGAGTACCGTTGGTTGGAGGGATTGCACGTACGAGTACTGACTGTATCGTATCGTATCGTGCTGGTGTGTATATTCTAGTGGGTTGGGAGCCGTGAGAATGCAAGTGTCATAATATGCGGTAAATTGGAGGAGATATATGTATATAAATAAATAAATAAATAAATAAATAAAAAAGTCATATTAATCAGTCAACCAATCAATCAATCAGTCCATCTCCATGCTTTGCCCGCTCTCCCCACTAGCAGTAGGGACGGTAGCATTGGTGCCATCCACGCTCCCAGGATTCTTGAGCTCAAAACTGCGAGTAAAGTACTCGTTCGGATGAATAATATTCTCCGCGGGCCTCCCCGACCCGCCGCTAGCCTCCTTCTCCCGCTTGAGCTCCTTGGCATGTGTATGTTCGAACACGCGACTGCAGGCCACATGGTACTTCTTTGCCTCGATGTCTTCGCAGACATGTCTGATAACGTCCCTATCGGTAATGCCCATAGTGCCCAATCCTACGACCAGATTGTCGATTGCGACCTCGCGGTAGGGACACCCGTGGACTTGGTTCGCAGCTGGGCGTCTATCCATCAGAATCTGCTGACAGGACATGGGCTTGTAGTTCCTTCGTGTGCCCTCGAGGCCGTAGCCGTGGCGGACGTTGTAGCGGTATTTTTTCTGGAACTCGTCATCGTCGATGCGGGAGAACGATTTGCGCCAGAAGATGAGGGCTTCGTCGACGCTTAGGCCTATGCCTTTCAGGAAGAGGTTGTATTGGAGACGGCCGTTGTGCAGGAGGTGCTTTTCCCGGCGGAGGGTGGTGTGCAGTTGCCGCATGCACATGGGGAAGTACTGGACCAGATCGTCGATTACGGCTGCGGTTAAGCTGGCACCATTGAGAGTTGTGGCGATCATGCTGGTGTTGTATTCTGGTGCTGTGAAGCCGTGGGAGAGGTGGTTTAGGATGGGTTTTAGGCGGTCGTCCTCGTCAAGTCTGGGGAGGGCTCGGGCGGTGAGCTGCATGATATCGTCAGTGATCCATTTCCCATACGCCAGGAAAAAACTTGGGGAGGAAACAAACATACCTCAAGCGCTTTTTCCAGCCTCGCCGCAAACTCTGCAAACACTAGTGAAGACTGTTGCGACCCCGGCACATAAGCCTTCCCTCCACGCAAGAGCACTTTCCTCTGATCAACAAGGTCATACACCCTCTCCCAATCAACTTTGAAAAACCCAGCCTCAAAAACCGCATCGGCATCATTGCTCCTCGTCTTCGTTCCCGCAAGCAAGTCCTCCCGCATGGCTGCCTTCTCCTCAACCGACAAAAATTCCCAATCAAATCCCAAACCCGCAATAAACGCCTGTCGCTCCCGGTCATCATCGCTATTGTATCGTAACCTGAAAAGGATCGTCTCGGTTGCCACAAACCTCTTCCGTAGCTCTTCGGACCGCGCAAATGCTAACCGGAGGATGTAATGTGAGTAGTGGTCCTTCCGTCGCTCGTCCTGTCGTAGCTTGGCGGATTTGCTGTCCTGGGACTTGGAACCCCCGATTGCGGTGTTCGCCTTGAGCGGGAGGAAATCATTGAGAAGGCTTTTCATGGCACCCTCGAGCTCTACTGGGGTCATGTTCCGGTGGAGGCAAGATTCGATTTCTCCAAGGACTGTGCATCATCCACAAAAGTCAGTCTTCCACCATACGGACTAGGTTGCTAAACCATAGGGGAAATTTTTTGAGTATGGAGGTAACCGACTTCTTAACCTGTCGATAGCCCATTGCTCAAACTCATCCAGAGAGATTTCTGTGGTGGGAGGGGTATTGTAAAAGTTCAGACGGTGCGGGTAGAATAGTTGCTTAGGGTCTACTCCCCCCCAATGTTTTTTCGAGTCGATCGCTCGCGCGCGTTTCACTGGTTCTTGTCGGAACATGCTGGATCTCCTATGTGCGGAATATCGTAGGTTTGTAGTGGGGCTCGTGGGGGAGGAGGAATTGAGTGACGATTCTTCCAGGAAACCCGCGGACGACGCGTCGTCGCGTAAATTAATTCCTAGCCGCGTTTGTGAGTTATGGGTTAGGGTTGACTTGATCTCAGGAAGAAAGGAAAACGGGTGAAATGGCTGCAGAAGCGGTGAAATCCGCACCAAGTTCAGGGGAGTCAACTACCGTATGCATTTCAGCATTCCCGACAAGCTGTGTCCACTATCCAGAATTCCAAATCCATCCGCCTATCAAACCTGGTTTATTTATCAACTTACAACTAAACAAAAACCGAGTGAGATCACATGACCGCCAAGTAACAAAAGGCCAGGTTTTCCAGCACCCAGAGCCGCAGCCCCTGACTGACAGAAGAAGAGCTTGTTCCAACTTCCAACCATCATACTTATCAAAAACCAAACCACGCTCCTTTCTTTCACAGAAGATCCCCCTCCACAAAAAGGGAAGAAAAAAAAATAGAAACCCCAAATCCTTCCCTTCCCTCTCTCCGTTTTCAAGAACCATGGTGTGCCCTAGCTCCACCCTCCTCCCCTCATCCCCGAAATTCCTGTGCTAACATGTGGTTCACGAAAACCCAGCTTGCAAAGCTCATAGGCGTCATGATGCTACTGGTCGCATCCATCGTGTTCCTTTACTATAGTATTTGGACCCTGTTTATGGTGCTCTCTCTTTACCTCCTCCCCATTCTACTACTCCCTTCTCCGCTAATGCTTTTGCTTTGGAATAGCCCTTCGTGGACGATGGCCATCCACTCCACGACCTGTTCCCACCGCGCGTGTGGGCGATCCGGATCCCCGTCATTTTGATTCTGGTCGGGATTGCGGTTGTGGGGAGTTTCTTGAGCGTGGTTATGATTCGGAGTGGCAGGAAGAAGGCGGCTAAGGCGAAGGCGAAGGCTGGGCAAGGGAAGAAGAAGAATTAGGGTGAATTTGTGGACACCTGGCTGGGGGCCTCCTTCGGGGGAGCCGGGGAGGGTGGTGGTGGTTGGGGACAAGAGGGGAAGGGATTGTTGACATGGAATGGATATTATAGTCTAATGTGGCTTCTGGTTTTTTTTTTTTGCGTATGACTATGACCCGAGTTCCCGCGGGTGATGTATAACAACTAGCTTCTCTTGTCCGGCGTACGGGAAGGGGGATAGATAGAGAATAACTGTTTGATAATATTATGGGGGGAAGGGTTATGGTGACCATACGAGCCTTTTTTTTTTTTTCTGGCTTGCTTGAGAGGCCCAATTATATTCCCCGTCTAAAACCCGGAAGCACTAACTCTGCAAAGGAGGTATAACAACAATACAAATACAATAGACAGACCACCCGTTATACCAATAACTGATTATATACTTAAATTATCATGAGGGAATACTAGCAGCGCAGCTTTATGTCGGACTAAGAGGCCAATTATCGAGCAGGCAATTTGTAGTCCCATGAGCCCTATCGTAGCTTTATCTTCTCTCATAGGACCAAATGTCACGATCCAGAGGTTGATTAGAGTGAGGTTTGAGCACTCCATGATCACATCTTCCTTGTTTCTCCATACCTGGACCAACCGTAACTTTTCTAATACACTTAGAATGAGAGCGATATGCCATTTGGGTGGTTTCGCGAACGAAGCCCGGGAGGGCTCCATCAAGCCTGACCTCGCATTGAACTTCGGCAGGCGGTGACGGGGGCAAGGCACCAGCCGGAATAATTGCGGCGCCGAATATATAAAATTGAATATTTGTGGGATGAACAGGAGTAGGAGTGTTTTAGAAAAGTGGCCTAGGATGCCAACCACCGCGAATGTCATTCCGGCGAAGTAACAATAGGTATCGCCCACGAATACTTTGGAAGGATACCAATTGTGCCACCACAAAGCCAGAGAGACGCCTAGGAATGGCAAGAGGAAATAGAGCGAGAACAGATGTGAATCTGTAGCTGGATGACCTTCGACGGAGATATATAGCAAATCGTTGATAGCGATGAAAGACCCAATTACGATAGATTGGGAAACCTCGATCCCGTTGATACCGGCCAAAATGTTGATCGAGTTCGGGCAGAAGATAGCTATAGCCGCCATGTAAAGATAGTATCCCCAGGAAAGGTCCAGAAGAGCTGTCCCCAGATACTCCTGAAGGCTAGTAGGAACAACAATATTGGTGACGCCAAAATCTACGTAGTAAACCATTAACATCGGGATTGCAGCGATGACCGGGAGAAAGAGCTTGTGTCGCCACCGGATGTCAAAAAGGTCGTCGGCGACTCCTAAAATCACCATGCTCTGGAGGGAAAGAATTGCTGAAAGATATTCGCCCAACTACCAGACCAAGCATGTCAGAAACCTTCCCTAGCACCTCGATAGAGTAGGGTGACCTTGTTGTGAGGAAACCTGTGCAATAGCCTCCCAGTCTCCACCCCCTCAATCGTAGCATCCCTATTTCCACCACCGCTCGTCAAGGTGACAAAATATTCGTAAAAAGCGAACGGCAAGAATACGATCATGCACATGAGGTAAACGACCGCGCAAACAGCGCCCATAGTCTCTGGCCTATTCCCAAAAATATTAGCAAAGTCTGACCCCAGACCACAGCATGGAGGGACCGTACAGCTCTCTCCTGTCCGCTTTCGAGATATCTTTCCCCTTCAACCCAACTCTCTTAAAAGAATCTCCAAGCCAAACAATCAGACAGTACGAAGCTGAAAATGCGATGCCACTGAAGCCCAAAGATGCGATCAGGGGTTCGCCATCACCAATGAATACTGTCCAAATCAACCCAAGACATGCGCCGACAATGGTGAAGAGGGAGGTGAACCACCCGGTGGTGATTTTTTGCGTCATTTTCCTAGGGCGTTATACGGGGGGCCGGAGTAGTCAATAGAACGAAGGAATAGGTTTGGCTCATAGATGAAATATTCGGTGGTTTCCTCATAATAGTAGTTTGTGTTTGCTCTCTCCCTGGGAGGACACGTTGAGGCTCCGGTTTAATCGGTAAGCCAAGCCTTTGGCTCTCGGCACTCGGCCAGTATCCGAGTGATGGCTCATGATATGGGATGACCTGTGGACATGGGGCGGGATTGATTTCACTTGGGCCCATTTTTTTTTTTGCTATTTTATATTGCATACAAAAAAAGAACATCCCCATACCAGAAAAACCATTTAAGAAGGAAGTTTTTGAAGAACGGATATGGTTCGGATGACAAGGGAAACAAGAAATTTATTTAACTGAAATTATTTTTGTTGATTTCTGCTTTACCACCCCAAATCGTCGGTAGGGGGAGGAGGAGGGGGAGCATGTTCAGTAACACTCTCGTTGCTCGGCTCGACGCTAGTTTGTTCAACAGCAGCAGTCTCTTGTGCCTGAGCTTGGGTGGCGGCCGCGCGCGCAGCGTCAGCCTTGGCACCCTATATAGGCGCATAAAGTGGTTAGATTTTAGTTGTGTAGATTGACCTAAATACCTAGGAAAACTTACGTAGTCTTGCGATGAGGGTTGTCCGATAGGCGCCTCCTCTTTGGGCTCGATAACGGTGACGGTGTCAGGAAGAGACTTCTGGGGTCCATTCTTTCCATCGGGGTCACTTCCACGCATGATCTTGACCTTGATACCAAGCACACCCTGCCGGAGAAGAACGTGGCGAGTAGCGGAGTCAATGAAGTCACGGGCGGGCTGACCAGAGTGGATCATGAATCCGTCCTGTGGGCCAATTTTTGTCAGGTCCCGGCCTAGAGAACAATCCGCCTAGATTCGTTCCGGTAGTGCGCGAAAGTGTACTCACAGTGAACTTCATGCTCTTAGCTCTAGCAGCTCTAAGCTTTCCCGACACGACAACCTCGCAACCCTTGGCACCAGATTCCATGATAAACCTCAAAACACCATAGCAAGCCCTGCGAACAGCGAGACCGTTGAGAAGCTTGTACCGGAGGGATTCACACTGGGCAACAGCACAAAGACCACGGTTCTGGACCTTGGCGGCATATAGGGAGACAGAGTTCTCGGGGAACTTGAAACGCTTTTGGATGAGCGATGTGAGTTCACGGATACGGCGACCCTGCTCTCCAAGGACTTCCTGAGTGTGGGTAGCACGAATGACTAAAAGAAGGTTAGTGTTGGTAAAACATCCATCAACTTACTTCTCCCAGCTCCCCTGAACCTTGATCGGAGGCAGACGTACTGATGTCAGTGACAGTAGGAGTGACGCGGACTTCAACGCCGGAATAACCCTCTTCAGCCAATTCGCGAGTGAAAAATTCGTTCAACTCGGCATAGAAAACACCGTCAGCGACGAACTTACGGCGCTTAGAGATTGTTTGAGATTGAGCGGATCTATATTCAAGATATCAGCTTTCCCGTAATCTTCAGTCGGATTGCAGCTAATTTTCCACTTGCAGAAAAATTATCGAGGGTACCTACGCCATGATTGTTGAAGGTTAGCAGATACTGGACCGGCTGTTGATTGCTGTCGTCGCTGGTCGTGGGCGTTGTCGTTCGTCGGTGGTGGGGGGGTATGATAAAGTTAGTAAACTTTCTTCCGATAAGATGGGTTGCTGTGTGGGATGTGGAGGACTAAGAGGGGTTTGCCCTACTCCATCACCTGGAAGAGCGTCACGGATGATTAAGATAGGCCGGGTAATTCTTTTGACCAGCACGAGAAGAACGCGGGGTTATTAACAAAACCAATAGGAAGGCCTTGGAGTTCTATTATAGGGCATCAAGAAAACGGGATCAAGATATGGCTCAGCTATATTCATTTAATAGTGTTGTATTGTTCTAACAGGAGATGGTTATGAGGTTGGGTATTTCACCTTGATAAAGTGTTGCTATACGGGTACGGTACGAGTGCAGTGCGGGTTCACCTCATTGCAATAATTTTTATCAGGTTCTTATCCTTTAAAAAACCCTGTTTCACGCTTTGATTTTATTTTAACCTCTTAGCTCTTATTGGTAGGGGTTTCCTTGGCATAGGCTGATGCCCTGCAGTTGCTGTGTGGGAAATTGCGACCTATCTCTCTCCACAAGAACAACAATCCTTAGGGACTATCGATTTAGCCCGACGCCGATTATATCCTTCTCCACAAGAGCAACTATCCCTAAGGACTATCGACTCAGTCAGCCCGACGCCGGTTACAGTGTATCCTTACAATGGCTTCGGCTGTTTTTTTCCTTGATCTCAAGGGCAAGGTGGGCTCTACTGCTTGTTGTGAGGGAACAGTGTTCGCGAAAGCTGACACTTCTATTGTTAAGACATTACTAGCCCGCAACTATCGAGGGGACATCCCGATGTCAGCGGTTGAGAAGTTTCCTATCCTTTTACTCGAAGCCGAAGAGGAGAGTTCAGCCGTTCCACCATGCTTCTCGCATGAAGGTATTAACGTTGGTTTGCCTCCAGTCTACTACC
The DNA here is from genome assembly GCA_003313605.1 of Tuber umbilicatum. Classification (NCBI taxonomy): domain Eukaryota; kingdom Fungi; phylum Ascomycota; class Pezizomycetes; order Pezizales; family Tuberaceae; genus Tuber; species Tuber umbilicatum. The sequence goes on along the minus strand of QLOI01000507.1, from coordinate 16,957 downwards.
TTTCCTGCCATAACATAGCTGAATGAGAACGTACATAAGTATCTCTATATTCGACATAATAACCTCTACGTGCTTGCTCTTACAAAACGAAACTCTAATGCCACCGAGATCTTGCTGTTCCTTCACCGAATAGTGGAAGTGTTCACGGAATACTTCAAGGAGCTTGAGGAGGAAAGTATTCGGGACAACTTTGTTATTATATATGAGCTTCTCGACGAGATGATGGACTTTGGGTATCCACAGACTACAGAGACTAAGATTCTTCAAGAGTTTGATCTCCACCGGCGACTAAATTACGAAGATATTTCTTTGCTAACCGTTATAGGTACATTACCCAAGAATCCCACAAGCTCGAGATTCAAGCTCGCCCACCTATAGCCGTCACAAATGCCGTCAGTTGGAGATCCGAGGGTATCCGCTACCGCAAAAACGAAGTTTTTCTGGACGTCATTGAATCGCTTAATCTTCTTGTTAACAGCAATGGAAATGTCTTGCGATCCGAGATCCTTGGCGCTATCAAGATGAAGTGTTATCTCTCAGGCATGCCGGAGTTGAGGTTGGGTCTCAACGACAAGGTTATGTTTGAGAGTACTGGTAGGACCACAAGAGGGAAAGCTATCGAAATGGAGGATGTCAAATTCCATCAATGTGTGCGGTTATCACGGTTTGAAAACGATAGAACGATTAGTTTCATTCCGCCGGATGGCGAGTTTGAATTGATGAGCTATCGGTTGAATACTCAGGTGAAACCCTTGATTTGGGTAGAATGCATGGTCGAGAGCCATTCTGGGTCGAGGATAGAGTATATGCTCAAGGTATGTGTGGGGCCCTTGACTAGTTATGGTTTGAATTAATAGCCTATGTTCCAAAGGCCAAAGCACAATTCAAGCGACGCTCTACCGCAAACAACGTAGAAATTATCGTTCCGGTTCCCGACGACGCAGACTCACCTCGATTCAGAACAAATATCGGAACTGTACACTACGCGCCCGAGAAGTCTGCAATTGTTTGGAAGATCAAACAGTTTGGAGGCGGAAAAGAGTTTTTGATGAGAGCTGAGCTAGGTTTACCTAGTGTCAAGGAAGCCGAACCTGAGCGGAAGAAGAGGCCAATCAGCGTGAAGTTTGAGATTCCTTACTTCACTACATCGGGCATTCAGGTCCGATATCTTAAGATCATTGAGCCCAAGTTGCAGTATCCTAGTTTGCCATGGGTCAGGTATATATCTTGTGCTTCAGGTATGAATAGCTTATATTTTGGTTGTTGCGGGATCTTTAACTAATTACGGGATACGGTATAGACTACCATGTGCGCCTCCCCGAACCTACCCAAAACTAAGCAATGTGGTTATAATGGTAGGCTGTTTTATTGAGATGGTTCTTTCGTAATTTGATGTACATAAATGGCATTGCCGGTCTACTTCCTTATGTTTGTTCTCAAGCGTACGATTTAACGGAGGTCACTTTACTTTCTTTCAACGGGACCATGGTGGGACATCAGAATCTAAAAATATACTATTAGAATAGTGATTCATTGGACCCCTAATTTACCGAAAACCCTATCGAGTTCTTCACCTCCACCACTAGTACTGCCTTGAACTGGGGGCGCAGCTGGGGGAGCGGGAACAGGAGTAGATCTTGTGGGTTCCAGTATTCGTAGCCCGGTGTCTAGGTAACCGGGAGCAACTCTTCTTTTCTCCATCAGTTCTCTCTCCTCGATACTCTTCTCCCAGTCCTTCATCGTCTGCTCCTTTGCCTTCTGTTGAGACTGAATATGTGTTATCAGCGACTGACAAGAGCCCATTATGGCAGCGGGGGTAGTCGAGAAGCTTCCAGACGGTGAAACGACATATCCGCCTTGAGGGTTGCCTGGAGGGGGAGCAGTAGATGATGGGGGTAGGGATAGCGGGAGTGTCCGGTATGAGTATGGTAAAGTTACAGCGGTGGGAAGGTGGATGAACGGGGAAACAGTGAGAGGGAGTTGCTGGAGGAGGGTGTGAGCTATAGATTTGTCTTGTTAGATTAAACCTAGAAATAGGTAATGGATACCTATAGAGGGGTTTTTTTCTTACATCGGTGATCGTGCATACTATCGTCTGGAGCTGCCTTGATGCTTTTGGTCAGTGCTCTGTGGTCGGAGTTAGGTTTCGGGGGGGGG